>OZ038385.1:47937767-48037233 GCA_964036045.1 Eutreptiella sp. 'Long Island Sound 2002'
GGTAGTTGGCGTCCAGAACCGAGGGGTCGCCCCCCCCGGGGCTGCCCCAAGGCCTCCACCAATCGCTTGATCTGTGATCTTGCCCACGTCACGTGCATGCAACTACATTGTTGCATGCATAGCATGCAAAGCAAAGTGGGCTCAAAGACCAACGGTGAAGGAAGCACGTAACCAGCCATGGGTGCTGTACGATAGAGCCGCATGTGCTGTGCTATTGCAATGAATTCCCAAGTGGTTCATTTAAGATGGTGGGGTGTCCAGCAGCTCATGACTGAACAGTGGCCACCAATGTCTGTGGCACACACAAAAAGCTCTGGGACTCCCAAGCGTTCATGTCTGCCTCATTTTCTAGCTGGCTCAGTTGCGCATGGCGAGGCGAGGTTGTTGTTGTTGTTGTTGTTGTTGTTGTTGTTGTTGTTGTTGTTGTTGTTGTTGTTGTTGCTGCTGCTGTTGCTGTTGCTGCTGCTGCTGCTGTTGTTGTTGTTGTTGTTGTTGTTGTTGTTGTTGTTGTTGTTGTTGTTGTTGTTGCTGCTGCTGCTGTTGTTGTTGTTGTTGTTGTTGTGGGTGGTGGTGGTGGTGGTGGTGGTGGTGGTGGTGGTGGCGCCGGCGGCGGCGGCAGCGGCGCCGGCGGCGGCGGTGGTGGTGGTGGTGGTGGTGGTGGTGGTGGTGGTGTCCTTGTTGCTGTTGTTGTTGGTGCCGTTGTTGTTGTTGTTGTTGTTGTTGTTGTTGTTATTCCTGTTGTTGTTGTTGCAGGAGGGCCTGCCGGCGGCCGCAGCAGAGCACTTTTCCATCTGCATTGGCATCGGGCTGGGCAAGTCGCGGACGGGCGCCTTCACCGCCGCCGGCAAGCGGTACCTGGTCACTGGCGGGAAGGAGGCCAGCCTCGTGTCCAAGCTTGTGAACGAGGAGCGGCCGCGACAGTTCGAGTGCGCGCTGCTGGTGTCTACCGCCGTCTACGACGCCATCCGCTACACTGTCCGGTGTTTCCCGCAGGAGTACTACCACGGCTCGCTGCTGTGGCAGCCGGTGGACCTGTGGCCAGCCGCACAGGTGTCGACCGAGTGGATGTACGAGCTTGACGCCATGGACCGGGACCAGTCCCTGACTGGGGAGCTGCTGAAGGAGTTCTTTGACCTCGTGCACTACGAGGGCAGGGGCGGCCCAAGCTACGCCGCGTTGAAGGAGCAGATCGTGGCCCGTTCTGCGGAGCTCTCACGGTCCGACACATTGGCCCTGATAAAGCTGGAGGAATCTGCCAAGGGCTCGCAGGAATACATTTGCCCTTCAGTCTGGCACACCCTCGACCACGGCAGGCAACCGACAACCTCGTTCTCAATCGCTTCTGCGGCGGTCTGACACAATGCCTACGGCAAGCGGCACAACCAATGCTCTACACAACACACACGACCAGCGCAGGCAAGACACGCTGCACACGCGACGGGGGGCCTTAGCTTCACTTCTCGGCGTCCCCGCCTCTGACCGTGTTGCTGGCCCAAGCGCCTACAAAAGGGCGCCAGTCGCGCGCGGGCACGGCACTGGTGAGTGGCGGCTCTGGCCTTAGGATCGTATTCGTTTGACGAGTAACTACTTGTGGAACTTGCACGGGAACATGCAAGCGATCAGCATGTGGACCGGTATTGCCTCGCGCTAGTCCACTGAGGGGCGACCCCATCCGGTCTTTGGCCAAAGACTAGCCATTCTTGATCCAAAATGGCCCCGAAAGCCCCTCGACGCCACCCAAAGAAGGGCAACAAATGGCATTTGCTGCGACTAGCTTCGTCTGCTTGTGCCACAAAGCTCGTTAATTGTGAGGATGACGCCCTCATACCCACAGCATGTTCCCTTCCAACCTCCTCCACCGGGCACCATCACTGGGGCATCAGACAGCATCCCCCCCCCCCCCCCGCCCCCTGGGAGACCCCCCACACACTGACACAACGCGGCGCCCACTACTTCTTTCGTTCTCCTACGACGGGAAGATCAAGTGGCTCTTCGGACCCTTGATCTGAGCTTTGCAGTCTGCATCCACTGCACCCACTGCCACATGACACACAAGTGGGGCATCCATGGCTTCGTGGGAGTCTGTCCTTGTGATGGCTCATGGCCTGGGTCGTGTGCCCGCGATACGCGCGTGCTTCCCAAGTGGTTTGCATGTACGATCACCTTCGGCAGGCATATGGTGAGAGTCTGTCAGATTCTGATTCATGTGTTGATTTGTTGTTAGATTTGCAACAACTGTGATTGTTCCACCTGTCACAGACCTGATGAGGGGCTTTCTGAGCCCGAAATCGATAGTCTGACAATGACATCTGCTTGTTGACCTGTTGTGCTACGCCAGTTTCTTGGGCTTGAGGCTACAGTCCGCTGTGGAAGTCACCCTTGAAGACTGAGGGCAAGCAGCTACCCGCATACCTCCCCTTTACAAGTGCTGGCAGTGCATCCTGGAAGCCTGTGATTAGACCGGCCCATGCTGCTGTTGAAGCCTTCTTGAGCGTGATGATGCATTCAGGCGTTGTAGAAGACACCGAATCTGGGGTGCCACCCGGTGGCACGATGCCAATGCACCGGTCCCCTGCAGTGTTGCACAGGCACGGCCATTCCTGGTGCCCCCGCCGCCACGACTCGGTACCCCCTCCCCTTCCCCACCCCCTGAGTGACACACAAGTTGGATCTCACATTTCCGTAGGTGGTTTGTCGTCTATCTTGTCACGATTCGGTAACCCCTCCCCATCCCCATCCCCCGAGTGACGCACAATTTGGATCTATCTCTTTAGTCAAAAAGTTAGGCACACGGACTTGTCACCCACTAAGCAGGGTTTCCCGCTCATTCGGACACGAATGTTTCCAAATGTTGCCGAATATTTCCGAATCAGAGCTGGACCTGCTAATTCCGAATATTCCGAATATTTCCGAATATGAGAAGGGTGAGCATTCGGGTTTTGGGGGGATACGGGGAGGGTCTCCTGTGTTGTGGGGGATGTACTCTCGGTATGGTGCAGACTTCTTCCACCCCGATTTTGAGCTCTGCCAACACATCCATGTCTGTGCCTACACCTGAGCACCATCGGGTAAACAAGCATCGCACGCAAGAAAGCGTGGCAAACATATGACCGCAGCCAAACGGGCTGCTCAATTTCTAGATGACATGACCGTTCGCAACAACGGTGCTGAATTGCAGTGCATACATTGTGGTGGCGTTGTACGTTTCCGTGATTAATTCCCGCGTTTCATGCTCATTCAAACCGTGGCAAATTCAGGGTGCAAAAATTGGGAGTATGGGGCCTGTGGTATGAACAGCAAACATCCAGAGGACATCCACGGGCATTTACAAGGAGCAAAAGTATGTTTTTTTACAATCCGAATATTTGCGAAAATTTTCCAAGTATTTCCGAATATTTCCGAATCAAAAAAAATTTTATTCCGAATCCGTGGGAAACCCTGCACTAAGGGCTGGCAGGGCCATCACACAGTGGGCCACTTCCACTGTGCGCTGTCGGGCCATCGTCGCCTGCCCCGCACCGAGATGCGGGTTGGGGCTGGGGCTATGGGGCTGGCTCGGTGTAAGGGGGGGGCTGGGGTTCATGAGATTTGTGGGTTCCAAAAGGGTGAATCCGAGCGGGACATGTACGCGGAGGTGTCCCAAGAGAAGGACTACCCTCTTGGAGAGCTCTCCACCATATATGTTGGGGTCCGGGTGCCCCCCTCCTCTTCAGCTGGCCCCAGACCCACCCCCTCCCACCCCTCCCTGAAATTGGCTGGAAAGTGGGAGGGAGTCGTCGTATGGCTCGTCAGCGCCTTGACGAGGTACGGGGGTCGTCAGCAGTCTGGACGGCTGTGAGACCAGACAACCAGAGGGGGGTACCCAGTCGAGCCAGTGAGGTACGGGCACACTGGCCGTGGGTCACCAGCTTTGGCGCAAGCCGAGACCCAACCCAACCCAACCCCCCCCCTCCCTGAAATTGGCTGGAAAGTGGGAGGGAGTCGGCGTATGGCTCATTGCTACGCCCCCCCCCCCCCCATGCTCTCCTCACTCCAAATTAGAAAGCAGTAAATGGACTCATCAAGCCACGGGGGTTGCAGCCTGGGCTCCTCCGCCTGACCCATCCACCCACCTGCATCAAAAAATTTCTCCCGGGGAACAAAGTGACACTTACCAGGGGGTGTGGGTGCCGGACCCGCCTCCTGCGCCGTGCGCCTGGTGCGTGGCGGGGGGCGCGGGTCCTGATGAGGCGCTGCAGGGGTGCGCGGAGGGCCTGCGGAGGGGGCTTCGCGATGCGTTTTGTGGGACGGGGCCCCGAGCAGCGCCCTGTCCGTCGTGCCGCTTCTGCACACGAGGGGCCGGCCCCTGAGGGGGCCCTGCCAGGAGTGCATCAGAAGGCCCAGAGGCGGTTAGACAGGCGGTTGGAGGAGGTTGCCAAAGTGGTTGGGGGCGGCTACTGTCGGTTACAAGTTCCATTGTAGCTGCCACTTGGCGTCAGGGAGACGGTGGCTGGGCGTAGGCTGGCTGTCCTGAAAGAGGGGCGGGTGCCCCCCCCCCCCCTTTCCAATGCATCCCTGGGCCCTGCCACTGAGTCCTGCCCCAGGCTCCACCTGCGGGGCCCTGTGCCCCTCCTTGTGCCACCCCGCCACCACGACGCCTGCGGCAAGCGGCACAACCCACGCTCTACACAACACACGCAACCGGCGCAGGCAAGACACGCTGCACACGCAACGGGGGGCCTTAGCTTCACTTCTCGGCGTCCCCGCCTCTGACCGTGTTGCTGGCCCAAGCGCCTACAAAAGGGCGCCAGTCGCGCGTGGGGGGCACTGGTGAGTGGTCCTGGCGGCGCATGGAGGCGGGGGCAGGCCCTTGAGCAGCAGCACGATGGGCCTCTGGGACATCCAATGGCTAGTCACACACGAATGGAATGGGACCGAGAAGGCGATGAAGGCCGTGGGAAGGCGGGCCCGGTTGGAGCCGAGTGGCGGGTCCGCACCTGACCTTCGAGACCTTGAGAAGGGTCCTGCCGATGCCCCCCCCCCCCGTCCCCCCCGGGGGGGGGGGTGCAAACTAGGACACTCACGGGAACTGAGAGCCAAAGGAGTGCTTGTTTACAGTGACCTCGGCTGGCAGGACAGACAGTCAGTTACATGCAGGCGCCTGTGGTGCCGACGCCCTACAACATCTTTCTATTGCGACTTTGATGTTGGATTATAGATACCGATGCCAAGTGAAGGATGGATACGTGGTACTTCATCTGGAATGTTCACAGTATATCCTCTCAAACACCAGAACTGATGCAGTGTTAATGATGATGGCGCCCACGGGGGTGTGTTGCACATGCACACACCCACCCCCTTTTTTCGTTTCGCTGCATCCCAACCATCGGCGCTTGCCGAAAAATCAGCTAATGTTGGCCAGTCCCGAAATTCCCATTTTTCCAGTCGGCTAGTTCGGCGGAAAAAATTCATCAAATTTCCATTTTCCCCATTTTCCTTCAACGTCCGCCGCTAGTTGGCTGATTCGGCTGCGGCTAACGCCAATGCCTGGCATCCCGATACGTGTGTGTGTGTGTGGTCTGCATGTGTGTGGGTGTGTCGTTGGTCAGAGCACCACTGCCTTTTGCCCCTCCCCGTCCTTGGCTTCTGCGCTCGGGGGCTTGGGGCAGGGGCGGGGGGGGCGAGGAGGGGGGCGGTTCCTGGCGAGCGGCATGACCCATGGGCTGTTGCCTCTGCGATTTCCCTCCCGTTGCCTTTGATTTTCCTCTCGTTCCGGACCCCTTTTGATTGTTAAGCCGCGGGCCGTCAGTCTGCCCATTTCCCGGACAACCCCCTGCCCCCGGCGGCGCCGCGCGGCCCGTCGCGTGCCGAACGGCGCCGCCGGAGGCCGCTCCGTCGCCGGCGCACCGCACGGGCCCAGCCGCTGTGGGCGATGAGGGCCTGGGCCCAGGCGCTGACCAGAGCACCGCGCTGTCGAGGCCCGTGTGCTTTTCGCAAAGCGGGTGCCCTCGTCGGGGGTCCTGACCTCCAGCGACCTCTTGGGGGGGGGGGTCCCGAGGGAAGCGTGCCCACAGGCGCGGGGGGGGGGGGGGGGAAGACGGGGATCCCCCCGGGGGAGGCAGGGCTTGCTCCGTGGCAACCCCAGGACAACACGGGACCCTGTCAGGCTGTGGTCACCCCCGAGCCACACGGGCTTCGTTGCCTGGCGCTGGTGGCACCGCCGGATCATGTGGCCCGAGGCGCGCGACGCATGGCCGAGGCCTCTGAAGGGCTCCGCCGCCGCTCCAGAGGCGCCTTCGGCGCCTTGAGCGGCGTTGGGGTGGCACCCGCCCCCCTCCCCCCCTTTGGCCAAGCACCGCCAACTCGACGGCGTATTCATGACAATGCACCGGCGGGGGGCGGGGGGGGGGGGTCCCGGGGACATTGCGGAGGGTGCCGACCGGTGCCGCGCCGTGGCCAACGCCCGCACCTCCGCAGCACTCGGTGGTGCTGCCGTCACGTTTCGCACGGTGGAGTTTGGCGGTGCGTTTCTCGATTGGTCCTGCCGTGCGCTGTGTGCGGTCTGATGCCTGGGCTTTGAGATGCGGGGTGTCCATGTTTCGTGTCAAGGACGCCCCCCCCCCCCCTTGCAATCCTCCCCCCCCATTGGGGGGGACCGTCACTTGGCCCAAAAAGCACAGGAAACACCAGGTGCCAAAGGCGCCGAAGAAAATTTTTCTTTAGGTTAAACTGGAACTGGGGTTGGGGGGCCTGTCACTTGGTGATCGCCCCCCCGCCCCCTCATGGGGGGCACCGGCCTGACATTAGGGGGGGGGGGATTACAAGGGGGGCAGGGGGTAGTACTGCACAGCTCTGAACCTTGATCCCGAGAGGTGATCTTGAGCACTATAACGTGAGCGGGCTACGCCAGCTCATCTTGGTCTGAGCCCCCCCAAAGAAAAGGAATGGCCATGAACGCGCAGTTTTTTGTTTGGATTGGGCTCACCCCCCACCACGTGTACCGTCCGCGACCACAGTGCTCTGTGGGACAACCGTCACATTGGACAGCCCTGGAGTGCATACGAGGGAAGGGTATCCCGAAAATGATGCTAAGATAACATACAGTCGATGCACGCATATTGCGATGACCCTGTGCCCCCAATCGCTGTCCCACGGATCTGGCGGTACACTGCGTCCAGGTGCACAAACAAATCATTGCAATATATATCATAGTACACGAAATCCGTGACATCTTGTGCTCTTCTCTTGAGTGCCATCCGGTAAGAGGGCTCCGCCAGCCTCCAATCCCATGTTGTTTGGTCCCCCTCGCCCCGTCACCCGATGCAATCAACCACCGCACCCGTTCATGGTCCGCTGAATGGGCCTGTTCCAGGGCTTGCACACGCCTGCGCACGGTACACGCGCTCCGCGGTGGCTGCAGAGCGTGCCGGGGCGTGTCCGCGCCGCCTCAGCGCATGCGACGCACGTGCGGGGCCGCAGTCGGGACATGAACGGGAAGTCTCTGAAGTCGCATGGGCCCCGCGGCCGTGAGCCTCCTGCTCCCACGGCGCAGTGGGGGGACTGCAGGGGGACCTCTTTGCCAGTTTTTGTTGGTGGTCCACGGACTTGGGGCAGTGGCTCCCTGGCCTCGGTACCCCCAGGGCGACGCACCTTGCCTTTGTGTTGCCGCTGCCCTCCGGAGGAGTGACCTTGATCAGACTGTCCGGATCAGTTCAAGTGACTGACACGAACGAACGTTCATGCCACTCCCGATGGCCATCGGACAGTGGTCGGGGCTGTTCGACCCTCCTCCCGTTGCAAGTGCACCCACACTTTCGGATCCAGTGCCCAGACAAGCGTAGCGCCATTACGCGGTGGTCTGCCGCGTGCACCGCACGTGCAGCGGCCAGCCGGGCCCCTCATGGCCTGGGTGTCGGCCTCTGACAAGAAACGCCGCAACAAAGGGCCTCAACGTTCAACACACGACGTCGGGACTCGGCGCTCAGTGCGGGTTTTCCCATTGTACCGGGCTCCTCTGCCCTGTTTTCCGCACTCCGATACGTTTTGGTGGGGACCTCTGCGCGGGTCGTGGCAAGCACCGACCCTTGCATGCACCTCATTTGCATTTGCATTTGCACCAGGCACCTCATTTGGACTGGACGCATCTTAATTCCCCAGGTTCAGACCCGGTAGGGGGGGGGGGGGGGGGATTAGCCTGTTTTGGGCGTAACCAATCGTTCCACTTCAGTGTTCACATTTGTGTTTTTACACGGCAGAAATCGAAAAGGACGACTAGCATTTGACAGCTCTGGTCCTTGATTCCGAGAGTTCTTTCTCGAGCGCCATGCCATCTGTAGAGAGGGCTTCGCCAGCTTACCATGGCCTGAAGCCCTGCGCCCCAAAGGACCCCAGCCCCTACACTGCCGCCTCAACTACATCATTGTAAGTCCACAGATGCTGTTCCCTGGGTACTCTACCCACTGCCCCTCGGTTACACTTGATTCCAGGGTTGTTCCTGGGTACTTTCCCGCGCTCATGCCTGTCGGCGTGGGTTGCGCACATCAAGCAAAAAAAAACGACCACGAAAGAGTGATGTGGCAGAACCCACTGCACTACCATGCATCAGTATTCTGTGCAGGCACAGATCCAGGTCAACCCTACGGGGCGCACGATCGTCGAGTGACTGTACTGCGCCCTGCAGCACTGATGTAGAGACCGGGTTGTGAACCGGGAGTGCCTCACCGCTACTTAGCGCAGGCCTGTTGTATAAAAAAAAAACTACCACAAAAGAGTGAGTGTGTTTTGGAGAAAATGATGGAGACTCACTTTGAATTCCAGGTACCTGAACTGAGTTTTGCTCAATAAACGGCGACAGCCCCGCCCCCCCCATTTTCTATCGGAGATTGAGTTTTACTGAATGTTTGGCATGGGTCAGTATCACACAAACGATTTTCAGTGGAGAATGGTGGCGTAGGGGAGTGGCAACACACCTCAACTCCCGGCTGGGGGACCTGGGTTCGGACCCCGTCTTGAGCGTTGGTTCACATGGGGATGCCGTGCACGCAGTGCGCACGCAGTGCGAAGTTTTGGATGTCGGCAAATACTCGGACCCTACTTTTGGCCCCTTTTGACAAGTTTTTGGTGCCATACTGGGGTTTTTTTTAGCTTCCTGTGCATTTGGGATGTGGCACATTTGAATTGTCACCCTTTGTTGCCCATTTTCACCCATTTTTACCCGTTTTCCATCCCCCATATTGGCCTCTCCCCACTATGGGGACCCCGAGAAGGCAGGGGTGATGTAGCCATATTGAACATATTCAATATTGAATCACCACCGCCCTCCCTTTCCCCCTATTCGCGGTCCCCATCACCCAAGAGACCACGGACAACGCCTTCCCCGCGATCTGAGTCAAGGGACACCTCATCGCCGCCTCCAAGAGCGAAGCCACGGGCACCGAAACACTCGAAGCAAGCGGACGCCGATGACAAGGTTCGCACATGTGCCGCCATGTTTCCATCTCCCGCGGCTCTACATGTGAATGGCAATTTTCACGTACCACTTCCCGTGTTCGTGTGGCTCTTGTTCCCCATTTTCCTTTAGACTGAGTGGTTTGTTCATAGGGACATTGCACTACCAAGTTGAAGGCAGTTTCGTTGTTCTCATGTGGGCTTTGCTGCTTCGATGTGCAACCAGTCAGGTGACAGGTATTCTTGGGTGAGTATCCTGGCCTCTGTGTGCACAGCATGCACGTAGTGCGCACGCAGTGCACACACAGTGCAACAACTTGGCCCATGGTCGACGTAGGCCCGTAGCAGACCGGAGACACTGCAATTTCGTTACCATCTGTGAGCAACAACGCCCAGCCTGGCGGCAACTCGTGTGGAAACATACATTACATTCTGGCAGTCTCCCTCTGCATAACCTGGTTTCAGACTCAGCTAATCCTCACTACGTGTCAGATCCGGCCATTGTGGGATCATCGTAGCATTGGACAGCTCTAAACCCTGATCCCCAGAGGTTATCTCGAGCACTGTGAAGTGACTGGGCTACACCAGCTTCTCTTAGTCTGAACCCCAAAACAAAAAAAAGAAACATACATTACATTCTTGCTTTTTCACCCACACAAAATGACTGCAGGGCATCCAATTTTTGCTCGTTTCCAATGTGCCTCTTTACACCCCCTTGGGCTTTTATAGCAAATGACGCTCACTAAGCACAATGATAGCCGGTGGTCCACTGGATACGGTGCTGTACTATCCTTCAAACCAAAGTTTATAAAGTAAACTTGAGTTTAAATTGGGCAAGTGGGTGGGAGGAGGGCACCTTGTGCGCGCTTGCCGAGTGTTAGTGTGGCACGAAAACCAACCCATCAATTTCGAGGACTACGTGGAACAGGGGCAACATAAGCTGGCTAAACAGCTGCTGAACGCCACAACTCTGCAGCAGGACACAGACAGACTCGTGACTGCAGCTAAGGAGGCGAACATCGACTTTGTGGAGCTGGCGGACAGAATGCGGCAGAAGTACGGGCTAAAAGGATCCACACAGGCATGGGCCATATACGGCGACGGAGGAAAAGGGGGTGGAACAGACCACACTGGAGAAGTTGAGACACCAAATCATGATGGGGCACACATCGGCACATTGCTGGGAGACATGGCAGCATGACATAGGATTCCAACTCAATGGAATGTATTATAGGGACAAGCTGGCCATGCAACCCAGGAAGGCATTACTGGATGAGATGTGGCAAGCACAACCGTGGAACGTCACTATGGGAGATGGGATGACCATACCACACAATGCAGGCAGAATGTTACCACCTATGGCGGATTCCCTGCGGTGCCTGGCACCGGGGGAAACGGCAATATGGACACTACCTGCATTCACAGGTGGCAAGGAAGAGGCAGTGAATGAAAGTGGGACACAATTACAATGGACATGCAACCAAGTGGAGCACATCAAACAAATAGATGATGTGCTAGACCGCATCACCACGTCCCCGCCGGTAAGTGTATGGATGGTGTTCCGCACTAGGCAGGGCCCCACACAACCGCCCATGGTGTGTCTCCAGCTGGATGGAAGGCACCAAGTCAGAGTCGCACGAAAACGGGCAGCATATGTCATATATGACAAATCTGGACAGTTCTATAGAGCTACGGCCAAGTCCCCAAGGGAATTGTTGCCCATACAAGGGAAGGCACCCTACCAATTTGCCATCTTGCTGAAATCTAGCTCTATGTGGACGCCACTCCTACGCATCCCGGGTGCCTTTGTGAGGAACAAAGCAGCCATGCATGCTAGGGTCAAAGAAGAACCCACCATGATGTGGAGGATATTGCTGCCGGCACAATATCGCACCGAAAACAGCTTCTATAGGTACATGAATGACGTGGGTGATGTGATGTGGGAACCAGCACGGCAGTGCGACAATCAAAAGTCCCGTGATCAGGGGTGAGGCGAGTGGCCTCGGCAGACAAGGAATCTTTCCTGTGGGAATGGACTCTCCCAGAGTCATTTAGGTGCACCCTCCAAGAAGCATTGTACCGCACTAGGGAAGAACGACATGAAGAGGAAGGCACCGAACTGATCATGGAAACGGTGCCATACCAACACATAGAACTCACCCATCATCAGGAGATCTATGTGGTCCTGCAAGCAAAAGCCAAGAAAGGTGAAATGCTATCTCTTATAGAAGGACCCGAGGATCTGGAAACGGAGCTGGGGGTGTCATTGGTGGATGAATATGAAATGCCAACCAACAGGCTGTTGATGCATATACCGGACATATTTCCCCAAGGAGTACCACACGTCAGGTACCAACGACTGGTGACCATTCACCCGGGATGTAATAAGGCACAGTTGGCACAAACTCTGTGGGAAGCAGGGAAGTTGGTGCTGAAACACCTGCATACCGACCAAAGGGTACGGTTTGGGACATGGTCACAGGATACGGATAGGGGTGTCAATGAGGCAAGCATACCGATATTGGGCGACAATGAGATATGGATGGACGCACCAATTGGGACACCGGAGAGCTCCATCCGACGATATGCCGCGCTATTTGGGTCATTCACCACAGTGGATCACTTGCCAATGCTAGGTGGCAAGGAGAGAGCAGGTTACAAGATTCAATACGGAAACAAAGATAGTGCGGTGGTGGCACATGGGCTCACACTGGAGTCGGGACTAGGTGAAATACATGTCACAGGAAGAGAAGAACCAAGAGAGCTCGCACACATGAAGTAGATAATAAAGCTCCCCGGAGGCATGGAAGATGAACACGATGAAGATTGGTGGAGATTTGAGATTGGCCGCCTCATGGGTGCCGAAAAGGCAACAGAACAGGAAGATAACAGGCTGTCGGCGGCCAACCTGTCCAGGTTGATGGATGAACATGCAGACATGCTGCAATGACAGAGGATGGAAGCACCCGGCACGCTGTACCACACAGCAGGTACACGTGACGGGGCAGTAGGCATCACCCTATTAGTGGGGATGGTGTTGGTGGGCATATGGTGTGCTACACGCCTCTGCCAACACCAACGACAGCGCACTAGGCGCACAACGCCCAGCACACTGTGAATCTATAGATGGACATATCCGCCCATGTGGATGTATCTTATAACTGTCCTCCTTGTGGTCGGAGTGAAGGAACCCATTCAATCCACACCACTAGGAATGCAAGGATGTACAGTCAATCGAAAACAAGTACGAGATAGAAAGATATTGAAAACAACCAAGGTTCACCCGTGGAATATAAAGCGAATGCCTTGGTGGTACCATATGGTGAGAATTGTGTGCATTGTGTGGTTGACTGCAGGTGACTACGATGTGACACACCACACGGGGGTGGCTAGCCAGCACATATGGTCCAAGGGTGCAGCACCCAAAGGTGACTTACTAATGCGGTGGAACATACAACGGCGCCTCATCACGTTGAGCAACGATATGGCATATGGTCAGAAAACGTGGAACCATAGTCAATGGAGAATAATGATGGCCCATGATGTCCACCCCAACCCAGGGCCACCAGCAGCGCCCCCACCGGATGAATTAACATACATGACGCTGAATGTAGGAGGGCCCCACATATCCAAAAAGAGATGTGCAAGATTGCTGACCGAAATAGAACAACAACAGCCAGTATGTGTAGGATTGCAAGAGGTGCAGTTTAGGAGTGGTAGCAACCACATAGCACTACCGTCGCAGCTACTGCACACATATGTGCCCATGTACCACAGAACACATACGGCAGACGTAATGATGCTCATACACAACCGTATATCCCCGTATGTAACAATGCTGCCATCTCGTACCCCGCATGCCATGGCCGTGAGGGTGGAGTTGCCAGGTAGACTACCATTTACTGTCGTCAACCATCACAGCAGATTCACCAGAAAGGATAGGGTAATCATGGATGAGTGGTTTAAGGGAATGCCATGCACGCAGTGCGCACGCAGTGCAAAGTTTTGGATGTCGGCAAATACTCGAACCCTAGTTTTGGCCCCTTTTCACAAGTTTTTGGTTCCGTACCGGGGTTTTTTTGGCTTCCCAAGCATTTGGGATGTGGCATATTTGAATTGTCAAACATTTCCCCCTAGAAGAGGCCCATCGACAAAGTGTACACAGTCGACACGACCCGGATCTCGACGTCGTCATTGTCGACACTGCAGCGAGCCTCGTATCCGTAGAGGCGGTTCGATTCGCCTTGCAGAGTACTCTTCCGGACAGATAGTACGTGCACCAAAACCTTGGTCGACTTCAAGGTGATTCTCGAACCGAGATGCTCAAGATCATCGATCGGTATGGCCACGTCCACAACTGCAAAGAAGTCCACGTGGTCATCGTCGCTAGAAGGCTCTCGATCGCCGATACTCGATGGTGGTGAGTCGACACCAGGACCGGACAATTCTTCTTCGACGATGCTGTTGGTTATAACTACAACCAGAAGTATCGATGGACACCTGGCCAACCCTATGGTATTGACACCTTTCAGTCTTCCCCCTAGTAAACAGGTGACAGGTATTCTTGGGTGAGTATCCTAGCCTCTGCGTGCACAATATGCATGCTGTGCGCACGCTGTGCACCCGCAGTGCGCACGCAGTGCAAACACTTAGCCTAAGACAATCCCAGAAGTCGGTGTGTTTATGGGGGACTTGAATGACACAGTGTGGCCTTCAACACGAGGAATGAAGAGGTGGTGGCATCATGCACTCCAAGATGGGGATCTCATCGACCCTGTCTATGCACTGCACCCGCACTCACATCTGCCCAATGTCGCCACAAGAAAAGGCAAGCGGTTGGATGCTATCCTGTGTTCCCCACTGTTCTAGGGTGTATGCCAGCCCACAGGGTACCAGGTGCGGACTATGGCCTCGGGAGGGGATCATGATGCAGTGATCATGCACACCACAAACCCGTTGTACACATCAGCTGCAACAACGCCTGTCCAAGGGTCCGTGCGCATGTGGTCACGAGGAAAGTTGCAGGCGTTTCACAGGCACATGTCCAGGTGGGCAGAGCAGGCAGAAGCGCAAGAAGGAACAGTGAAAAGACAAGAACAAATATTCGCAGACTTGAGCCGGTTTGTGGAGCAGCAGGCACCGCCGCCAAAAGCAATGGATCCTAATGAACAAAGACTCAAAGAGGCATGGGAAAGCTCACCCCAATCACATAGGGCAGCCAAGGACTGGTGTGAATATCAAGCACTGAAGCGGCTCAGGATTGCAAACAAAGGACTTCGACAGTTCCGGAAAGCAACAATACATAAGGGATCATAGAATACCGGAACGAGGTGAAATGGGGAGGGACCCATTGGATGAGCTGGCTTCCGCTACGGGGGTCACGAAGAATGACATAGATCACATGGCTGTGGGGCAACGTCCGCTGGCAAGGGATAGGGGCACCATGGGAGCGGGGCAAGGAAAAATGCCCCCTGTGCGGGAGCATCCATGGAACCACAATGCACAATCGACTCATCCAGTGCCCGGTGTGGGAGCCAGAGTTTAAAAAGGTGTGGACGACTAGCTGGGGAGATTGGGCCGCCCAAATGGAGGATTGGTACAATAACACGACTCCGGAGGACAAGCACCGCATCAGTAAATAACAGATCCCGGAAAGCCTGATTGCGGCACTACAGCCTGGTCAGAAGCGTGAACTCCGGTGCAAAGTGGCAGAGCACCAATACCTGACAATGATAGGAATGACACAACTCAAGGGCACCCTTCCCATGATGCCAAAGGACCCGGCGTGGGTGGAAGGACACGCAGGATCGGCATGGTATGGGGCGCTTCGGGCACGAAAGGTGAGCCCGAATGTCACGGAGAAGAACCTTAGAGAACAAGTGCACTATCGACCGAAAAAGCGCACAACCCGGGTAGTAAAAGCAAGCCAACATTGTAAGGGCGCCACAGCCCCATTGCGTCAGGTATACAACAAAGTAAAGGTGTATGTGGTAGGAGATGTAACAAGAAAAAGGAAACGACAGTTGCTGGACATACTGGGGTCCCCCATAATGCAGACCACAAGAGTAGACTATCTGCGCAAACAGATATGCCAAATACTACAGCCGCGGTGGTCCATACTGTATGGACCAGGAAACCACATGCCAATAGGAGGATATAAGATCACCAAGGCCACCATAGAAGGGATAGAGGCGGATGCCATAACAATCTTAGCCATGTGTTACAAGGTAGGGGTCGCCATGCACAACATGGCCAGGTGGTTACAGTACACCCTGAAGTGGAGAGATTACTACCAGCAGCGGAAAAAGAAGATGTACCATCAAGACTCCAAAGGGATGGTGCAACAAGTGTTTCGCAAATGGTATAGACAAGGGCAGGTGCACATGCGACACTACAATACTCAAAATGTGATGTCACCGCAACCGGCATGGGATGCGTGGGAGGAGCAGGCCAGGCAACTTTGGAGTCAGTCTACCAAAAAGATAATGGAATGCACTTACCGGAGGGTGAAGGACGAGGTTCGACAGTACATTCGAAAGCTGTTAGCAGGACACGAGTGGGCTGTAACCATACTGCATGCAAAGGCAATCAACGCCAGCCGCAAAGGGCGCCCTAGGGATGACAATGAAACTGGTACTGACAGCAGCAGCATACACAAACGGCGTAGGACAGAAGAGGACAGTATGTCGCGAGAGAGAGGAGGCAAAAGCACACAGTGAACAGAAACAGGAGTCTGCAGGGAGGAAGTACCGTGGAAGGCAAGATAAATCTATGGGTCTCAGCAATACAGGAGACTACGTGAGCTTCACCATCAACATAAGGCTGTTAGGCGTGGCACTGCGTGGTGCATATGCAAGGGGTAGACCAAGCAGGTAGTGAACAGAGACAGCTCCCCAGGTGAAGCTGGAACACATGCCAAATGTGGAGCCCTCGTTTGTACTATATGCCCTACTTCTTGAACGAGGCGGTTGCCTGAGAGCTCACATTACACTCTTTGAACTTGTTGAGCCTGAGGAAAAAACAAAAAGTACGGGCTAAAAGGATCCATGGAAGGCATATACGAGCAAGTTGTAGCCTTCGAGTCCCTGCACAAACGTACTTTCCATTGGAACGACTGCGTGTTCTACATGTCCGTTGAACACGTGCAGGCAATGGCGGGAAGTGGGTCCCCCGAAAAGGGGCATGCGGACGTGGTGTCGCTGGCGGGCAGCTCGACCGCAGGTGACTCGCCGAAGGACAAGGCGGCAAGTGCGAGCATGGAGCGCATGAAGCAAGAAATGAAAGCCATGAAAATCATAATGGAGAAGCAAGTCTAGACGATACAGGAGCTGAGCTGCAGGCCGCAACCACAAAAGGTGGTGTTTGTACAAGAGGCAGGCCAGGAGCTGGAGGTGAATGAGGCAAAGCCCAACACCGAATACGAACAAGTCGGGGCCTTCAGAGGCAAAAATCGCGGACAAGCCGAAGACCGGGAAGGTGGCCCCACAGCACCTGGAGGACCGGCGGCATGAGCGCGCGAAGGACAGGTTCACCAACATGGGGACGCCGGAAGAAACGTAAAAATAGGAGGCAAGGTACTCAAGACGGGTAAGCCACCGCGATATCCCTGCGACGTGTGCCGCGTCAAGCACTGGTGGTTCCAGTGTCCGGTCGAGAGCGACTGAATGGAAGGGGGCCCCCGGCGTCTGGGGGCGCGGCGGGGAAGGCCGGAGGGGGGCGTGGCTGGCACGCACGGCGCTCACACCTGGGAGCGCCCTCTCGGCAAGTTCGAGCGACTGCGACAACAAGATGCCCTGCATGGCCGGCAAACGTTCTTTTTGCTGGGGTAGGAGGACTCATCTTCGGGGACGTACCAGTACCACCTACGGCGGCTAGTCGCGGTGGAGGGTCGATTCCCGCACGACGCGGCGGGGCGGGTACTCGAGCCGACGCTGTTGGAGTCTGCTAGACTGGGCAAGTCTAAAAGAACACTCAAGGGGATCATCAGCGCAGCCACCATGGCTGTGGCGGTACAATTGGCAGACGTCACTATACGTGCCACAATCTGGAGGTCCGTCAAAGCAGCCAAGAAGACGAGGACGGCGGCCAAGGAGCGCATCTGGGGATCACCGGTCATTGTGTTGTACATGGCAGCAAAGGCCAATGGTAGGGACGACTGGGCCGTGGTTGGACTGGCCATCGTCTCTTTCCAGCTCTTCTTGCAAGTCGGAGAAGCAACCAGCCTGCAACCCTGGGCGGTGGTGGACGACGCGGTTAGGTTTTTCGATTCCAAGACCAGGCAGGGGTCACTCACGGCACTCACGCGGGAGTGGCTGTAGCGGCTCGCCCGCCACTTCCCGGAGCCGGCGGCGGAGGGTGAGCGGGCATGGACCAAGCAGCAACTCGAAAAAGGCATGCAGCGGCTACTTAACGGATCCCCCTTTGAGGGGGCACGGTGGCATGCGTGGAGGAGGGCACGGGCCCGGGCAATGTGGTCCGCAGGTGCCAGGATCCGGCAAGTCGCCGTCTGGGGCCGCTTGGCGCGGGACTCCACCGCGCGCTGGTATGCGCACCCGACGGAGACCCAGCGGGTGTAGGCCGAGGACTTCTGGCCGCGACCGCCCAGAGAAGGGTTGGGAGACAAGCAAAGGAAGGCGAAAGGGGACGAGGGACGGGGCTTTGCAACCGGGACAACACCGTTGGGACAGGCACCAAGTGCCGGCCCCTGCGGCGACGTCGGCGTCGACCAGCGACAAATCCGCCCGGGAAACCCCGGTCGCGTTGCGCTTGGTCCCAAAGTTCAAGCAAGGCAGGGCCGGTGAGGATGCAGCGCCGGGTGCCTTCAAGAGGGTGCGACAGCCCACGTGCAGTGTGTCCTACTCATCCCACTCGTCCACCGCGTAGCTGGGGACTGGTGCTCATACCGAGGGCGTCGCTGCCAGTCGTGCAATATGTCTGCGGGTGCCGGGCAGGGCGCGTCAGCAACCAGAGAGGTGCCGTACAAGACCCGGCTAAGGGACACCATGTGCTAGCTATCCTTGCATTTCGCGTGGAAATGGGGTGTAGAGCAGGGCAGGGCTTACAAGGCTTTGGACGTGTTTCGCAGAGAGCTGATGCGGCTAAGCGAGGACTTAAGTGACCAGGGGCCATTACTGGCTTGGACAAGGTTGTGCGAGGCAATGGTGCAAGAGGGGCTGGAAGAGCTCCTAGACGGTGTCTACCCCGCTGCCCCCGAGGGAGAAGTGACCCCCGAGATGGCCGAAAGGGGAATAGGGGCGGTGGGGGCCGTACAGCTACCCGAGTGATTGTGGCAGGCTTATGTCAGTTCCCGATAGGAGTACCTTCTCTCCTCGACAGAGGAATCGCGGAAGGTGCGGGGAGCCACGGCGGACATGCTGGGTGCCATTGCACGGACAGGCGCGCTGCGGCAACAGTCAAGGGGGGAGGCGGATGCTTTGGGCATTCCGTGGTCGCCTATGGCGGCCGCTTTCACCATCCCCAAGAACGAGACAAAAGCGCGGCTAATCCTGCACGGGGTGCGAGCAACTCTGAGGCAACGGGAGGGTGGGTACAAGGTGTCGCGGGTTAGCCTGCCACAAACCAAGTCGCTGGCGGAGGCCTTCCGGCAGGGACTACGGGGCTGGGGGGGCAAGATTGACGTCACCAACTGTTACTGGTCCAGCCTATTGCCAGAAGGAAAGCAACACTTTTCCCGTGTGGAAGGGGAAAACTGCATGTGGGTGTTTAGGACACTGCCGTTCGGCTGGAGTTACAGCCCACTGCTTTGCCAGCGAATTCTGGCGCATCTGGTAGGGAAAGTGGGTTTGGAGGTGGCAGGGGCAGTGTTGCGCACTATTTGGATGACTTTCTGGTATTTGGCGATTATGAAAAGGCGGTGGCAGCGGTGGCAGCGAAGTTGGCTGAGTTCAAGGAGGTCTTGGCGACCGCGGGCTTCTTGATTAGTAATAAATTGTCCGTAAAGGCGGAGCGCGAGTTGGTGTTTCTGGGTAAGCGTGTGCACTTTGGGAACGGGACAATACTCAACACGCGGCGTGCGCTGGAGGACGCCCTCAGTCGGTATGTGTTAATGGCCTCGCGGCCAGTCACTCGGAAGAGTGTGCAACGGGTTGTGGGCAAGCTTATCTCGACTTGCCGGCCATCGCACTGGTCCCACCTTTTTATGAGAGGCCCCATGGCCCGCGTGCAGTGGGATACGAAGTGGCTTCCACATGCCCCCACCAACCTGCTGTGGTCTCTTTCGGGTGCGTTGTGGTTTGCGGACAGGGGTTGGAGCCCTCCGAGTACCCCCAACCCCCCGGTGAAGGGCCTGTGTCCACAGGTGTTCTCTGACGCCGCGCGTGACGGGAACAGCGGGAGGCTGGGCATGTGCTCGTCGGCAGGTGCTCACCACTCCATGCGGGTGCCGTTGCAATTCCGGGGGGAATTCCAGAGTTTGCACAAATTTCTTGGGGGACATCGGCATGGCGCTAGGGTCCGCCACAGACCAAATGGCGGATTTGTTGCCGGCTTGCACTGAGACGGCATGTTGGGGCGTCCTGCGGTTCTGACTTGCGACCCACGGGACGACGCGGCAAGGCTGCGCCTGTGTGTGGGCAGGTGGTGGTGGGGTGGAGTCAGCGAGCCTGGCAGCAAGTGTTGGCCCGCGAGCTGTGGGGTCTGTGGTCTACTGCCCGTTGCAGAATTTGTATATACCGCCGTGTGTCCCCCGGCATGACTCGAAGGCGGCACGTGCCGCTCAACGCGGAACAGTGTTCTCTGGTAGTGGTGACGCCGGTGGATGCCGGCACAGCAGCCCACTGGTCACGCGACACGATGTTTGTAAACTGCAACAGTTCTCGTGCCCGTGTGTTGTGGGTCTGGTGGCACTGGGTTCGGTGTTGGGCGATTATTGGGGAGGGGGGCGGGGGGGGGGGGGAAGGGCAAGGCAGCAAGTGCCAAGCACATGGGGGGAAAAACAATTTAAACACTCTTCCCTTGATTGCTTTTGGCGTGACAGCAATCGCTATGCTTGATAGTGTGCCCATCGACGGGTATGAACCGCACCAGTCCCAGTCCAACACACTCACCCTGTGGGGCTTTGTCATTCACTCATTGGAACTGTTGAACCTGTTGAGCCAGAGAAGAAGAAAAAATTGTCAGACCTCAGCTGCACTTGATTCCAGGGTTGTTCCTGAGCACTTTCCTGCAATCATGCCTGTCGACGTGGGTCGAAAGTCGAGCAAAAAAAATTGCAAGGCCACAGATGCTGTTCTGGTTGGGAAAATACAAGAACAGTTGACCTCTGGCCTATGATTTCTTTCTCATTTTTCATCTGCTGGTTGGCCCTCCGCCCCGGGGGCGTGGCTGATTGCAAGGCAGCTTCCTCTGAAGTATTGTCAGTATTGTCAGAAGACGGTGTCCCCTCTCTTTGCAAGGGGTAGGCCTGTCTTACACGTACTATATGATGCTCTTCCTGCACCAAAAGGTAACAAACACCTAAAACTGAGAACTAGCCTTCATGGCAGACTGGTTCTGTGTAAGGCAAAAAAAAAGAGGTAAAATACAGGAGAGTTGACGCTCACTGAGCACAGTGATAGCCGATGGTCCACTGGATACCATGCTGTACTTTTCGTCGAATACTATCCTGATTGCACGAGTCCCGGTTCAACACAGTCTCCCTGTGGGAAATTTGGGATTGTCAGGCCTCAGTTACACTTGATTCCGGGGTTGTTCCTGAGCACTTTCCCGCATTCATGCCCGTCGGCATGGGTCGCACACTTCGAATTTTGCGCAAAAAAAAGCATGAGAGTCGACCTCTGGCCTATGATTGCTCTTGATCGATTCTCTTGATCTGTACTGCGATGATCTTTTTCAGTTGTTGCAATGTGAATGGGCCTCAGTGTGGAGCTTATATGCCCCTCCACCTACAATATCCTCCCTCTGCATATGCACTGCAGCGAGTGGTGCTAGACGATTCTGGGCCGAGGTGGCACATGTAGCGACCGACCCACTGTCCTCGCGGAGAGGGAAGGTGAGGCGTGCTCTGCCATATTCTTTGCTTCTCCCCAGAGGTCAGCTCCCTCTATGTAAGAGGAGGCGAGTAGTGGTCCCACCTTCTCGGCAGAGACACTGCAATGAAGTGTTGTCTGGGTTCAGTCTTAGGGCAGCAAGGGAGCACACCAGGACTGTGTTGCTGAAAATGCCCCCGACAGACCAGCACGTATGACCGTTATGGACCGTACCGTGGCCATGATTCCGCTCCCAAGATGGGGCCATTCACAGGACTGGTGGATGCACACAACAGAAAAGAAGGATTGCAGAGGGGCTCACGTGACATGTGCTTTCAAGATCCTATCGGAGACGCTCACTGAGCGCGAGAGCGTGGGCCACACCATTTGAATACACCGACGTTGTGACATTGGAGTGAGGCACTTTCTTCGGCATGCTGGGCATACTGAAACGACTGTTTCCCGGCGCTTTTACAGACAGGTACAGCCCTGGTACAGAGACCTGCACGCCCCCATCGCACCCTCCCGGCAACGGATGGTTGTCTGGAGGCACCAAACTACTGAGCCGTCACACCCGTGACATGCAAAGAACAGCTCTGGGTGCAGACCCTGCTTGCACGGAGGCATATGTCCGTGCGGACACACTCACCCTGTGGGGACACGGTGTTATCAGGCCACAAATGCATGAAATGCATGATGCCAAGCTCGATAGGGGGCAGTCCGCGCGCAGTGTGGGCACAGTGCAACTATTTGGGCGTCTAGCTGTACTGGAGACCTATACTTTGTGATACTAGGGGCATCATTGGCGCCCCTAGCGTAGGTTTTGATGCTGCTTCCCCATTGGGGATATGGCATTTTTGTATTTTCACCCACTTTCACCCATTTCCACCCCTTTTCACACTTTTTTTGCTCATCTCCACCATGGAATCCCACACTTTGGTGTGGGTCCTTGAGTTGGGGTGACGGACTCCCCGGTTTTTGCCTGACCACAGTCGAATGCCCTATGCGAGGCCGCATCACTGCTGATGAGGATGCGTGGTTGTACCACAAGTGGAAACCCTCCTGCAAGCCGCTTTGCCCCCCGGTCTAGTTGAGGATGAGGTGGACACATACGAGGCTTTGGCACTAGCTGGTAGGGTGAGTGAGCTTTCAAATGCCGCCACTCCGGAGCATTCTGATTTTGTACTTAGTTGACAATTGAACAGAAAAGAGGATATGTGTGTGGCTTTCCGCATTTTGCATGATGTCTTGAAGGTAGCTTGCATTTGTCTTTAGCTAGGGTAGTTTGGGTGACCTAAATTTAGGGGCATTTGGAAGGGGTGTGCCTGGGAGTTCTTTAGGGAGAACCTAGTCTAAACGTAGCACACAGTGCGCGTGACGTGCGCGCGCAGTGCAAGGATTCCCCCATAGTGGCGCCTGACTGCAGACTCCTGGCCCGAAGGCATACCCTGATGGTTGTGCATACCTCTGCCGAAAGACCCAGACAGGCCAGCGCGTGGCTATGTGGCCAACCTCAGGACTGGCGGATGCACGATCAGAGAGTGTTATCAGGCCACCAATGCACCTGATTCCAGGGTCCTGAGCACTTTCAATGACTTTCACGGTCATGGGGAGTCGCACACATCGACGTTGATAAAAGAAAAAAAAAGCACGGACATATGTCCGTGCAGACACTCACCAGAATTACCAGTTGGCTGTTGCAGGAGGGCTGGTCCGTCAGACAGGGTCTTACAGAGCTAACACAGCCACCGTGCACCACCTTAGGAAACAGGCCTGGTCCACCTTTGTGTGCACCACACACTTGTGGAAGTTGAATTGCTTTCTTTTGTTCTTTCATTCATGGATTTTACTGGGATGTGTTGAGGCCCAACAGTGCTCGCTCCAATCATGTGCATTTGAGACAAGTGTCTTCCTGTGCCTCTGTGCGACCATGAAAGGTGGAAGCGCCTGATGCCTGTATGGAGTTGTAGAAACACTTGAACTGTTGGCAGTACACAGGGCCGCTTTGAGAGGAGTACTCAGTTGGGTGTCATTGGCAGCGCAAACTATAATATTCCAGCCTCAAAATTGGGATGCAGATTCACAAGATTTCCAAGATAGTCACTTGGCATGGGCGATTATACCATTAAAATTTTTCAACAGCCACCAGACGAACGGACAGCAGGATGTTGTCCAGCATGACAGAGTACATGTCACGTCATAAAAGCATCACAAAATAAATGCAGTGCAAGTGATAATGGTTATTGAGTAGTGAGGACAGAAGAATTCATCACTGGAATCAATTTTGCAAATTCAGAAATGAAGAAAACCCAGAAACCGTGTGGACAGTGGCATCAAAAGAACAAATGGGTTTCACAGATCATCCAGAATCAATAGATAGCACAAAATTAGAGTTGAGCATGAACTGCAGCTGAGCAACTCTGCTGTCCATTCATCAAGTTTGAAGTTTTCTGCCCGTGGCCCGGTGTGACAATGTGGCTTGCCCCGCTAGTCACCATCCAGGGTGTGTGTGGCTTGGGTGTGTGTGGCTTGGGTGTGTGGCGTGCTGCCGTCCATGGCACTTGGGCTCTTGTTCGCCATGTGGCTCATGTTGTGCAGTGTGTAGTGTCCGGGCATGGGCGTCCATGGCACCAAGGCCTTTGTTTGCCGTGTGGTGTGTGCTGTGCAGCGTGTGGTGTGTGGTGTACGGGTGTCCGTGGCACCAGGGCCCATGTTCACTTGCCTTTGTGTTGGTGTGTGAGTGTTTTGTCCCGCCTTGCCCTGGCTCATTGGTTTCTCTCTGCTGGTGTACCGTTACTTTCCGGGGCCAAAAAAACACTGGCTTGTCTGCTGTGCTTTCCCATCTGTACCAGCCTGCCGACTCCATTGTGTCCCGGTGTAGAGTAAAAAAAGGACTAGCCGGAAAAAAAAGAGAACAACGACTTATGAATTGTGTGATTTCTCTAAGCCATATGACCTCCCAAGGTTTTATAAGTTACATAATTATGTCGGTTAGGCCGATTGTTTGAGTTGTGTGGATTATGTGAACTAAGTGACTTCCCCGAGCCATATGCGCCACAGAGGTCACATAATTCACATAATTATTTTGATTTGGCATATTGTGTGCATTATGTGAATTATGGGAATTTTGTGTCTTCTCCAAGCTATATGACCCGCCAAGGTCAAATAGTACACATCATAATGTTGGTTAGGCCCATTGTTTGAGTTTAGTGAATTATGTGAATTATGTGACTACCCCGAGCCATATAAGCCGGATGGGTCGCATAATTCACATAATTATGTTGATTTGGCATATTGTGTACATTATGTAAATGATGTGAATTATGTGACTTCTCCGAGCCATATGACCCGCCAAGGTCACATAATTGACATAATCATGTTGGGCAGGCCCATTGTTTGAGTTGTGTGAATTATGTGAATTAAGTGACTTCTCCAAGCAAAATAAGCCACCGAGATCACATAATTCACATATTTATGTTGATTTGGCATATTGTGTGCATTATGTTAATTATGTAGTTATGTGAATTATGTGATTTCTCCAAGCCATAAGACCCGCCAAGGTCACATAGTTCACATAATTATGTCGGTTAGGCCCATTGTTTGAGTCATCTGAATTATGTCTATTAAGTGAGTTCTCCAAGCCATATAAGCCAGCGAGATCACAGAATCTACATAATTATGTTGATTTGACACATTGTGTGCATTTTGTGATTTATGTGAATTATGTGATTACTCCAAGCCATATGCCCCGCCAAGGTCAAATAATGCACATGATTATGTCGGTTATGCCCAGTGTTTTAGTTATGTGAATTATGTTATTTAAGTGACTACTCCGAGCCATATAAGCTAGCGAGGTGTCATTATTTACATAATATTGTTCATATGGCACATTGTGTGCATTATGTGAATTATGTGTCCTCTCCAAGACATATGACCCGCCAAGGTCCCATAATTCACATAATTCTACCGGTTAGGCCCATTGTTTGAGTTATGTGAATTATGCGAATTAAGTGACTTCTCCGAGCCAAATAAGCCACAAAGGTCACATAGAGGGAGTGTTGGCGGGCAAGGCATGCGCACGGCAATTGTTTGTGCTATTTCCAATCCCCACCCCTGTGGGACCCCTAAGAAGGCAGCGGTTATGTAGCCAATCCGCCCATTTTTGGACCCCCGAGAAGGCAGGGGTTAAGTAAGAAAAAGTGCTTTTCCATTGCTTTGAGGCATACTCTAGTTGTATTAGGGATGCACTGAGCATCCATGCATTTTTATCTTAGTATTGGTCCCACCAAAAGTGGTGATAACACATTTTGACATATGGAACCAAACACCCTATCAGGATATGGAGTGGACCCCTTAATCCCCTTTCAATGTGAAGCTATTCATCTTTTCCTGAGTTGACTGAGCACTGACATACCTAAAGTAGAGCCTATGAATTTATCTATGTTTTTCCATGAATTCTTAGCTATCCTAGTGGTATGCACCCTAGGGGGCTGGGCACCTCTTTTTGAGAGGTCCTGGGTTCAATTCCTGGTCAGCCTAGCTAAGTAGGAAGATCCCATGTGACATGGCAGTGACCTCATCGCCACATGCCCTGCCACCTCAGCACATATGGGACCCAAAACAAAGAGTGCACATCTCCTGAGATGGCACTATGGAGAGAGAGTGACCCTGAGGCAGTTTTCTAACTCTTTTCCAAAAACATTTCAGCTATCTTTGTGAATATGCATTCATTTGTGACCTGAGTTGCAGTTTCTGTGAATATCCAATCATCTTGCACTGTTTACACTGCAGCCCTTCATGCTTTGATCCTGAATCCTCTTCTCTTTGCATACTATTGGCTTGGGCTATCCTGGAGTGACTTGGAGTGACTGTATTTCATCAAAACAAAAGCTTTTCATCTCCAAAAACAAGCAGCAGGAAACCCTACACCAACAGCAAGCAGCAGGAGAGGCAAAACACAGTGCTGAAAACACTATAAACTTTTCTGGTAGCAAAAGGCAGCCTGTCTCTGTGCACCGGCAGCGACCCCGCGCCGTACAACCAGTGCTCCGAGTACAGGCAAACATGAGCAGAAGGGCGGACTAAGATGGATCCAGGAAAGGAGGACGCTGACGTGAAGACAGCGCCAGCGCCTGAGGCACCGGCAAGGCCGGCACCTGGCGCTGTACCTTCGGCGGAGCCCTTACATGGGCCAGTGGATACGGCTGAGGACTCCCTGGATGGACTCCAGACGGCCTTCGGGGCCCTGTCGGTCGAGGAAGTGGTCTCTCAGCGTGAGCCTGTGAAGAGGAAGAGAAAGAACGAGAGCGAGAAGGATGCTGGAGGAGAAGCAGACGAAGGAGAGGAACAAGGGCAAGACCTGACGAGTATCCCTACCTTCGAAGGCGCACCAAGCGCTTCTGGCCTCCACGCATCACCCTCTCCCATAACCACCACACTCCCAGCCGCAGCAACATCCACTTCCACAACCAACCCGCCTATGGCAGAGGGCACAGGCTTTACTGGCATGCCTCACTACCCCGCCTATGGTATGGGCCCACCTACCACTGCGCTCCATGAGGCAACTACTGCCAGTGAGCCGGTGGCTTCCAGCTCTGCGCCGCGATGGTATGCGGCTGACTATCCCCATCCACTACACGCTACGGGAACCTATATGGATGTTCCTGGGTATGCTCCTGGGTATGCACCTGGGTATGCACCCTTGAGTGGGTTGAGGAGAGGACCAGAGTCTCTTGGAGGCAGGAGTAGAGGATCGGGAAGATCCTCCAACAGGTCCCTGACGCGGTCGGAGATCAACGAGGTGCTCCGAGGAGCCACTTCAAAAATGGTGGGCGACCTCACGCAAGAGATCAGGGAGAAACTGGAGCCCCTGATGATCCCGTCCCATGCGTCACCTACGACGGTGGGAATGTCACCCCACCGAGTACAGGCTAACCACCTGGCGGCAGGGTTGACAAATACCCTGGGGAGCCTGAGGAGCCGACCGATGCCGACTCCTGCAGCAATACCGAGAAGTCCATTCGTCCCGAGAACGGCCCTGCCGCCCTACAGCCACGTGACGAACTCGACGAGGGCCGAGCTGGACCAGCTGGGGCTGACAGCCTTAAGGGCTATGGTGGACGTAGAGCCTTATGGCTCTAGTGATCTTGGCGGAGACCCCTCCGATGACGAGCCGCCGTCGATGGATTCCTCTTCGCCCTCAGATGACGATGACCCTGAGGACCCCGAGGACCCCAAGGGTAAGAAGAAGAAGAAGAAGAAGAAGAAGACCCGACGCCCTGAAGGACGCCGAGCTCAGGAGGCGAAGGCTATTGCCACCTCCAAGATAGTGGTGAACCTGCCTGAGTTCACAGGCAAGGACCTCAGCGAGTTCGCTGAGAACTTTGGCCGGTTCCTACGACTGACCGGCCAAACCCACGCGAGTGGGCGAGTGAAGTGCGATCTGCTCCTGCAGTGCTGCAAGACCAAGTACCTGGAGAAGCAGGTCAGGCAGATCGTAACTAACTCCGCCACATTTGCCGATGTGTTGGTTGCCCTGGAGAGGCAGTACCCAACCTACGAAACCGACCTCTCCATCAGGGCCGAGATCCAGAACCTGCCCGTGCTGCCCAACAACCCCAAACCTGGCAGGGTCTCCGAGCTGTTGGCTGACCTGGATCACTGGGCTGGACGACTGACGCCCGGTTCCTACAGCAGCGACGACTTGCTGTTCTGGTTGTGCGCCAAGCTCCCCTGAGAGCTATGGGACCAGTGCCGTTTGACGGCGGAGCGCAAGGCAAGATCCCTCCGCTACGAGGATCTATGCGTGCTGCTCCTGGAGATGGCGCTGGAGAAGGAGAGCGACGAGCACTTGAACAACTACCGTCCTGGTGGTGGAGGTTCTGGAGGCACAGGGTACCAAGGGTCCCGACCTGGGCAGGGGACTACCCCCAAACACGCCCACGCCCGTACCCTGGAGAACGTGAAGGAGCTATTCTGGTGTGATGCCAGAGATGAGCAGGGCCACCTGCAGCACGCCTCTGACTGCGAGCAGCGAGACTGCTTCGTCGTCCAGGGGAAGCAGCAGGAGAAGAACACCGGCGCCAAAGCGAAGCTGCCGGATCATTACCGCTGCACCATCACGTGTGCATTCTGCGGTAAGCGGAAGCACTACGAGGATGAGTGCTACCATAAGCAACGCCTATTGGCGAAGCTCAAGGGGGAAGATCCTGGCAAAGGCTCAGGCAAAGGTGGAGGCAAGGCCAAAGGCAACGACTCCGGCAAGGGCAAGTCGAAAGGACGTGGTCAAGGTGGTCAAGATAAGGGTCAAGGTGGACGAGGAGGAGGCGCTAACCGCCAGCCCGACAACAAGAACAAGGACAAGAACGGAGGCAACCCCAACCCTAATCCAGGGGGGAACTCCGAGCCCTCTGGAGGGCAGACTGGTCCTACCACACGCTCACAGACGCAGGCCCAGCAAGAACAAGGAGCCAAGCGTGAGCATGAAGGTGGTGACGACAGCAACGCTAAGAAGAGGAGCCGTTTCATGAGGATGGCCCGCAAGTTGCGGAACAAGGGGTTCGAGGTGACCTGTCCCGCGGAGTTCTGACGGGGACGCTCTGGTGGCACCCAAGACCTGGTGTTTTGGGTACGTATCCGACTAGGGGGACGTGAATACCTGGGGGTACTGGATACTGGAGCCACAATATCTATAGTGGCCAAGAAAATTTTACCTTGTGGGAGCCTGAAGAACACCATGACCACCGCCGCTATACGCATGGGGGATGGACATGTGGTGCACAGCTGCGGGGACTGTGAAGTGGAGGTACCTATGGGCTCCAGGACTATCGCCCATCGGTTCTATGTGATGGACACTGATGCCTTCGACTTTGTACTGGGGACTGACTTCTTCGTACAGCACTCCCAGATACAATCCCTGACGCTGCAAGCGCCCTACCTCCTCTACGTGGACCACGGCAGTGGCAGAGAGTCTGTGCCACTGGAGCAGTCGGAACATACCTCGAGTTACCTGAGGCTATCGAAGGAGGGGCCCTCTAACATGATGGCGGCCTCCAAAACTGAGGACTATCAACTATTGGGGGAAGTCCTAGACCAAGGTCTGAAGGAGTTGGGTTACTCTCGAGAAGACCTGAGTGTGGAGTTGTTCGCCAGCGACAAGCAACATGCACTGGACCTATACTGCAGCAAGGGGAAGAACTGCAGCTACAAATTTTACTGGCCCTCTTTCGGGATGGCCTACGGGAACCCCAGGTTCAGTGAACTGGGTAAGGTGCCGACCAAGGTGGCCTTGGAACGTTCCCGTATGGTCCTGTGTTCCCCCGATTGGGGAGCCCATGGGGACAATGAGTACTGGCGAAACCTCCTGGACAGGCTGACTATCACCTCTGTTCGTTTGCCTGATGAGGCCATCTACGTGCCTCTGGGACGCAAGACGCCTATTGGGAAGCCTGGATGGGGGAGTATGCTCAGCGTGGTGGACGGAAGTCTTACCTCCATTCCCTGGGAGGATTTGGACCCGACCCTAATCCAGGCTATACAACGAGAAAGCGACGGACTCGCCTTGGGTGACTTGAAGGATCGACTACGACCTCAAGATGCTGTTGAAATGACACCCGGAGGAGATGAGTACGTCGTGACTGACACCAACGCCCCCAACTCTCTCTGCCGTGTACCTGTTCCTGATGGAGTCTCTGAGTGTGGACTATCTGAGCTACCTAGCTCTATCCACTCAGAAGACGAAACTGAGCACGACGCCTTCTTCGTGCAGACCTGTGTGGAGGAAGTGGAGAACGCCGAGTACGTCGCCCCACTAAAACCCCTACTCTCCATGAGGGTGGAAGACCCCGTGGACGAGGAGCTGGACCCTGGATCCAGGCTCAGGGAGTATGTGGATTCCAAGAGGAAGTTGGTGGCGAAAAAGCTATGCTACGCGAAGCCTACCCGCAGCTCATGGCCACTGAAGCAAGGACGTATGGGAGACCTATCCCAACTGAAGGAGGACCTCGAAAAGAAGATCACCACCTGGCAAAGGGAGGTAGATCTCAAGCTCATGAAGAGCGTGTGGGGCACCCATGTGAGGACCCCAGAGGAGGACGACCTCTCGGAGGAATGTGTATGTGAACCCCCTCGAGCTTGCCTATGTTGCCATCGTCCACCGGAGATGGTTGAACAAGACCTTCTGTATGCCTACCAAGGGCTGAAGGATACTACCACGGGCGAAGAGTCGGTGGAGGACCACCTCCCGACGTCTATTACTCAGGGGGCCAGCAACTTACACTCTGACGAGGACATGGAGGACAAGATCAAGGTCTTGGACCCGCGGGTACAGAAGCTTATAAGGTCCTATCTGGAGGTGTTCGGAGAACTACCCCCTCCAGCCTCATGCGACAAGCTGGTACAGATGGACCTCAAGCTGAAACCCGAGTTCGTGGGTCATAAGATTCGGAGGAGACCCTATCCAGCTCCTAAAGAGCAGGCCGACGAGATTGAGCGACAGATACAAGAATGTATCGACGCTGGCCTAGTCCTGGAGTACAAGGACGGGGACTACCCCCTACACTGCAGCCCCTGTTTCCTGGTGGCTAAACCTGGGTCTACAGCCAAACGGCTGGTAGTGGACTATGGAGAGCTGAACAAGAAGACGCTGAACCACTCAGGGTCCATTCCCAATATGGAGTCTACCCTGGAGAAGATAGCCTCCTGTCGCTACAAGACCAACATGGACAAGCGAAGCGGATTCTCGCAAGTGGACCTGACGCCCAACGCACAGGAACTACTGGCCTTCATCACCCCTCAGGGGAGGGTGTTCAAGTGGAAGGTCATGCCGTTTGGCGTGGCTAACGCACCCGCTCTTTTCCAAGGGCTGATGAACAAGATCTTGTCCATCCTACGAAGGAGACCTAAGGTGCAGGAGCTCATATCCCGTGGTGCCCAGATGGAGGCACACATCGACGATGTATCCCTTGGGACCAATACCCAGGAGGATCACCTAATCCTCTTGGGTGAGTTCTTTGCGGTCTGCCAGGAGAACCACACTCGACTCAAGCTGGAGAAGTGTGAGTTCATGCAGGAGACCATGCAGTACCTGGGGTTTGACGTTGGCTATGGGTGGTGGACCCCAGCGGCCTCTAAGGCCAAACCCCTGATGGACGCCAAGGTACGACACGAAGACCCCAAGAAAGGACTTCATGATGTACGCAGTTTCATTGGGGCGTGCAACTTCTATCGCCGCCACATCAAAAACTTCACCTATACCAGCGCCGTACTGACGGACTTGATCAAGAAGAGTACTACTTGGCGCTGGGGCCCACAAGAGCAACAAGCGTTTGACGAGCTCAAAGACAAGGTAGCCAACGCTAAGTGTTTGGGCGTGCCTAGGCCACAAGGGGAGATTATCCTGGTGACCGACGCCAGCAATGTGGGCGGTGGTGGAACGTTGTTCCAATGGCAAGCACTGGAGAAGGAGGAGGTCGACTCGGCCATTTCCCAATGGGGGACGGAAGGTCTCAACCGAGATGGAACCCTCAAGCACAGCTACCCTGACGACAAGTGGGTCCTAGTACCTCTGGGCCACTGGAACTGGAAGTGGAACCAGGCCAGGGGGAACTACTCCACCTATGAGCAGGAATTGCTCGCGGGTATGCTGGTGCTATCCTCACAAGCACGACTGTTGGGGAGTAACCCTGTGGTCTGGCTATGCGACCAAGAACCGGTCCGCACTTTCCAGAAGGGTCCCCCACCTGAGAAGGCCAAGCTACGGCGCTGGTGGACGTACCTCAGTCAACTACGGCTGACGGTACACCATATCCAGGGAGTGAAGAACGAGTGTGCCGACTATATCAGCCGCAACAACTTCGACGCCCTGATTGGTGCCCGGTCTGAAGCGCTGGCTAAGGAGGCTTTCAGCCGTATGGACGTACACCTGGACCTGAACATGACCATGATACGCCCCCTGGATGGACTCCAACAATCGGAGTACCTGAAAGAGTTCGGGGATATCTACAAGCGCCTGGAGAAACGCCTTGAACCCCTCCTGGTCAACCAGGACCAGTGGAAGAGGGACAAGAGCTACCTCTGGCACGAGGACCGCATTGTGGTGCCTAGTGACCGAGTCCCAGCGCTGCTGAAGTGGACCCATGAGTCCAGCGGTCATGTGGGTGCTGACCGTACCCTGAGGCTGTTCAAGCAGTGGTTCCACACTACGTGGACTGACGACCAACTGCGGAAGACGCTCCAGCCTATCGTGGACAAGTGCCCGTGCAGGTCTTGTAAACCAGGGGATATCAGGGACAGAGGTCTCTACTCGACCCTGCCCATCCCACACTGTGCCAACAGGTTTGAGGTTTGAGGTTTGAGGTTTGATTTTGCGGGTACTAGACGCTTTTCGGCCCCGGGGGGCCACCTGGTCGGGCCAGGTGATATCCTCCCCACCGGGTCCTAGTGGGGGGCCCTCCAAGACACACCTCCTGCCTGGTGGCGGAGTCCCCCGGGTTCACAGAGCTCGGAGCCCCGTCCTTCCCCGGCGTCCCCGTTTCGCCACTCCCCGGTCAGTGCATCAATTCGCAGCCGTGGCCCTGGGCGCTTACCCACTGCGTCGCCCCCCTAATGCGTGGTCGCCCGGGGCACCGGCGCCGCCGGGCCCGTGCTACTGGCTTGTCGCCAGTGGGACCCCCTTGGGCTGGCGCGGAGGCTGCCTAGCCTAGGGGTTGGGGCGTGGCGCTGTGCGCCACTACTGCCTTGGCGGGTGCAGTGTCCCGTCTGTGTGTGCGCGGCGCTCGCGGCCGGTTCGGGGGGGTTCGGGCCGGTACCTGGTGTTGTGTTTCCCCGTCTTCCCCCTTCCCGCCCCGCGTATCCCGCGTTGCGTGTGGCGGGCCGTCCCGTCCGGGTGTCCCTTATCCTCGCTCGCTGGTACGCCATTCCATGTGGTCTGTGCGTTCCGCGCGCTCGGTCCGGTTGCCCTTCTGGTGGTCCCCGCGTGTCCTTTTCGTGTGTGTGCGCTCGCGCTCTCGCGGTGTCCGCTCCCCGCTGGGTGGTGTGGCGCGCGCATCTCGCGTGGTCCCGGCACTGGGCGCTGGTAGGGCCGTTCCATGTGGTCCGTGCCCCTCCGCGTGTCCTGCCCCGGTCCCGTGCTCCGTCTGGCGTGCTTGGGGGGGGGCGGTCCGGTCCCGGTTCCCCCCTACTTGGCTTGGGGTTGCGGGGGCGGCGGCTGGGCGTCCCCGGGGGGGTGCCTTCGTCCATTGCGTGGGGCGTGGGGCGTTCCTCTTCCCTCATCTGCCCATCCACTAGGTGGGCTGCCGGGGTCTGCATTGCGGGCGTGCGGTTGTGGGGGCCCCGCTCTGTTCTCGCGGGGGGGGAGAGAGGTGTCGTCTTGGTGTCCAGGCGCCGGCCCGCCGGATTCTCATGACGAGCCTGATGCGCACGGAGCTTCGCCCTGCGGGATGCGTGGGGGGGTTGGGGTGACCGTGGCTGGAGTGGTGCTCCAATGTCCCGGTTCATGGCCCAGCAGGGCAGCCCTACCGCGGGCTTACTCTTAGTACAGGGGGAGGGGGTTGCGGGCGCGTTTGTTCTGTGACCCGGGTGCCGGGGTATATCTGAAGGCAGCCGCCCCGGAGGTAGCGCGCCCGGCGCGCGCCGCGTAGGAGCTGGTTCGAACCCCGGGATCGGTGGTCTCCCACCGATCCCTTCGAATACCGGGCGAGGCCTCCCATCGACCTGTTTGAGTACAGGTGACGGTGCGCACTGCTGCAGGGGTGGGTGGTTCCCATGTCTTTTGTTTTTCTTGGGTGGGGGGTAAAACGAACGAGACCTCCACCCGATCCACCGGTATCGGTGGTGGCGCGAGTTGCTGGAGGGGGGGGTGGTTCCCACGTCGCCAACTAGAGAGCTCTACGTGCAGGGATCCCAGGAGCACCATCGCCCGGGATCGAACCCCCGCACTGGACGATTGAAGACCGACGCTCTCACTACTGGGCCGCGGGAGTCTCTTACGCCACTGAGGGGTGTCGTCGGCTATGAATCCTGTCCTGAGGGTGGGGCTGTGCGCCGTGAAGCGTGTTGCGCGTGCCGGGAGGCCTCAGTCCACGCGCACGGGGTCGGGACAGGGGAGGGGGCTGGGTGGGGTGCGTTGGATCGCCGACTGACGTGCACAGGGGTAAGAGGCGGGCAGTAGCACCACCGGGTCGCCGACTGACTGTAGGGCGGGGGGTCGCTCTGCCTCTTTCCGTCCCTCTGCCTTCCCTGGGCAGGCAACAAAGCGGGCGTCACTGGCGTTGCGCTGTCCATGGGGGGCGTGGCCCCCCATACCACTCCGGTTCGTGTTCACCCAGCCTCTCCGGGTACGATCTGTGCGGCGTCCCGGTGCGCAGGCGTGGGCCCGCTTGTTCTTCGCGGCCCCCTTGTGGGCCGGCGGCCGGAGCGGGGGGGCGGGTCACACTCCGGCCCCCCTCTCGGGTGGGGGGGGTCCATTCCCCTTGCCTCGGGGGGGGTGTCGCGCTGCGGCCTCCCCGCTCTCGTTCCGGGCGGCGGCCTGCGGTACCCCTTTCTGGCCCTCCCCTCCGGCGCCCGCGTGCGGTCGGGGCTGAAGTGCCGCCCCGGGGCGGGGGGGGGTGAGGGGCGGCCCGTGGACCGCTCCCCTGGGGGCCCCGGCTGACCTGCAAACCCCCCCTCTGTCCCCTCGGAGTGGGCTGTGGTCACGGGAGGGTCATGTGGGGCGCGGCCTCCTTCGTGTTCCGTTGTGCGCGTTGCTCCGGCACGCCGGTGTGGGTTCGTGGGGGCAGGTCCAGCCGCCGCTGCCCTTACCGTGTCGCCGTTCCTCCTGTGGGTGGGGGCGCCCCCCCGGCCCTGGGGGGGCGGAGGGCCGCGCCTGTGGCTCCCCAGCTGGGGTGGGTGCGGGGGGGGGGGGGGGGCGCCACCCCGCTCGCTCTCGGGCCTGTGTGGGAGGGGGGGGGGGGGGGGGGGGAGTGGGGGGGGTCCTTCGGTTCCCTGGCGATGCCCCCTGTCGGCCAAAAAGGGGGGGGGGGGAGGGCGGCTTGGCGGTCCCAGCCCCGGGGGCCAGCCATCGGCCAGGGGGGTTGCGCCCTTCTCCCGCCCCCCTCTACCGAGTGCCGGATCCTCATGCAGTCCCTCCCTGGGGCCCCTCATCTCCCGGCCGTTGCCGCGCGGCGCTGGCCGGCCGGGGGTGGCCGTGAGGGTCAGCGGTCAGTGGTTAGCGGGTTGCGGGGCCGCTTTCCCCGGGTAGGCAACAAAGCGGGCGTCCCTTGGCGTCGTGCTGTCCATGGGGGGCGTGGCCACCCATACCATTCCGGTTCGCGCCCACCCGGCTTCTCTGGGCACGATGTGCGCGGCGTCCCGGTGCGCAGGCGTGGGCCCACATGCTCTTCGTGGCCCCCATTGGAGCCGGCGGCTGGGGCGTCGGGGCGGGTCACACTCCGGCTCCCCTCTCGGGCGGGGGGGTCCGTCCCTGCAGCCTCGGGGGGTGGGGGCCGGGGCCCCTGCGGCCGGCGGGCCGGTGGGGGGGCGGGGGGGGGGGGGGGGGTGTCGCGCCGCGGCCTCCCTGCTCTCGTTCCAGGCGGCGGCCTGTGGTACTCCTTCCTGGCTCTCTCCGCGTCGCCGGTGCGCTCCCTTCCGGCGCGCGCTTGCGGTCGGGGCTGAAGTGCCGCCCCGTGGTGGGGGGGGTGAGGGGCGGCCCGTGGACCGCCCCCCTGGGGGCCCCATCTGACTTGACACCCTCCCTCCGTCACCTCGGAGCGGGCTGTGGTTACGGGAGGGTCATGTGGGGCGCGGCCTCCTTCCTGCTCCGCCGTGCGCGTTGCCCCGGCACGCCGGTGTGGGTTCGCGGGAGCAGGCCCAGCCGCCGTTCCCCCTGAGGGGGGGGCGCCCCCCCGGCCCTGGGGGGGCGGAGGGCCGCGCCTGTGGCTCCCCTGCTGCGGTGGGTGCGGGGGGGGGGGGGGGGGTGGGGGGGCCGCCCCCTCGCCCGCCCCCGGGTCTGTGCGGGGGGGGGGGGGGTGGGTTGGGGGGGGCCCTTTGGCCCCCTGGTGATGCCTCTCGTCGGCCGTGGGGGGGGGGGCGGGGGCGGCATGGCGGCCCTGGTCCCGGGGGCCAGCCATCGGCCAGGGGGTCGCGCCCGTCACCCGCCCCCCCTATCGAGAGCTGGATGCCCGCGCAGGCCCTCGCCGGGGCCCTCACCTCCCCGGCCGTTGCCGCGCGGCGCCGGCCGGCCGGGGGTGGTTGATGGTTAGCGGTCAGTGGTTAGCAGGTTGCGGGGCAGCCGGTTCCTCCCCGCGCTTGGCGCCCCCGCACTCCCTCCCGCGGGTGGCGGCGCGTCCCCGCACGTCGTGCCATACCGTGGGGGGGGCGTGGGTCAGGGGGCCCATCCCCCCCTCCCGTGCCCGCCGTCTGGGCCTTCACTTGCGCCGCCGCTTGTGTGAGGGCTGGTGCTGCGGCGGCGGCGGGTTGTGCCGGCGGTAGCGCCAGTGGGCGAGGGCGCTACGCAAAGCCCGGGGGAGCCAGTTGTTGGCGTCCGCTTCCGTGATGCGGAGCACCGCTCCCCCCTCCAGGAAGGCCGGCCACGTCGGCTCCCTGTCGGGCCACGCCGCCCGGATCACTGACCTGAGGACCCTCTCGTGGTCCTCTGGTGCCGCCCACCCCCCCGGGGGTGCCTCTCGGTTTCCTCCGTCCCTCCGGAGGAGCACGGCATCGAAGGGCCGGTTCCGCGACCTCCTGGAGGTCCCCTGGTTGGCCCAGCACAACCACCCGTACACTTCCCCCACCAGGGGGAGGGTCTCCCCCCCCAGCGGGTCCGGGACTGCGCCCCAGTCCACGTTCCACGGCCGGCTCTCCTCCGCCCCCTGTGCCGGCCCCCCTCGCTGCTCCTGCACCTGCGGCGCCGATGCCACGCCCCGTCCCCCCTCCGCCGAGGCCATCCGCGCCGGCTCCGCCCTCGGCGCGGGGGGGGCTTGCTGGTGCTGGTGTCGTGGGGGTTGGGGGGGGATGAGCTCGCCGGCGTCAGGGTCGATGTTGTAGAGGTGGTGGTGGTGGTGGTGGTGGTGGTGGTAGGTGTGGTGTGCCGGCATCTGTTGGATGCCGGGGGGGATGCACCTCACCGGCTGCACTTCCGGCTGCGGGGGTGCTCCGCCCTCTGCCCCCCTCCCCTCGCCCCGCCCTCCCCCCTGGGCTCCCGTGCCCCGCCCCTCCTGTCCCTTGGGGCCCTTGCCCTTGCCCTTGCCCTTGCCCTTGGGCCCCTTTCCGGTCCCGTGCCCGTGTCGCGGGTCCCGCCTCTCGTCCCCCACACCCCGGCCCGCTCGCTCTCCCATCCCGCCTTGTCCAGCCCCCTGCGCCTGGGTACCCTTCCCGCGCCCCTGAACACCCTTCCCGTGCCCTGGCCCCTCCCCGACCCCCTGCCCGAGTCGCGGGTCCCGCCTCTTGTCCACCACGCCCCGGTCCGCTCGCTCTCCCACCACCCCTCGCTCCGTCCCCTGCAACTGGGCCCCCTGCCCGCGCTCCCGCGCGCCCTTCCCGTGCCCCGACCCCTCCCCTGCCCCCTGCCTGTCACGCCGTCCGCCGCTCCCCTCCCCCTCGCCGCTGCGCCCTTCCTGGACCACTCGCCGGGCGTCCCGCTGCCTTTGCAGTTGCGGCAGCGTGACGCCCGGCGGCGAGCGCTCGCGCGTCGGGGGGCGGACGTGCCGCTCCCGCCCCGGGGGGAAGGGCTTGGGGGGGTACGGCTTGGGGGGGCTGGTGTGGGTGTGGGCGGGGTTGGTGTGGGCGCGGTACTTCGCGCTCTCCCTGCCCACTGCTGCTGCTGCGGCGGCCGCCGGCGAGGCGTCCGCGGCCCGTGCGGGGTTCTTCCCCCGCTTGCGCGGCGTGCCAGGGGCCGCAGCCCCTCTCGCGCCCTCCGCACTCTCCTTCGCTGCCGCGGCGGCCGCCGACGAGGCGCCCGTGGCCGCGGTCGCAGACTCTCGCACATCCTCCTCGGTCTTCTCTGCTGCCGCGGCGGCCGCCGGCGAGGCGCCCACGGCCCGTGCGGGGTCCGTCGCAACCCCTCTTGCGCCCTGCTTGCTCTCCTGCGCGGCTGCGGCAGCCCTCGGCGACGCGTCCGGCTCCTGCGCCGGGGCTGCCCCCCTTGCCGGCGGCGTGCCGGGGGCCGCGGCCGGGGCCGCGGCGTGGCTCGCCGCGGTCTCCGCCTCCTGCGCGTCAGGGCGGGGCGGGGCGGCGGGGCTGGCCGCTTGGGCGGCGGGGGCGGCCGTCTCGGCTAGCCCAGGTTCCCGGGCCGGCGGCGGCGGTCCGACCACCGCCGCCTCCGCCAGCCTCCGCTCCTCGCGCTCCGCGAGGGTCTCCCCCGTCCACTCTGGGGAGGAGACGGGGGAGCGGGAGCGGGACCGGCGGTGGTGGCGGTCGTCCCGCCCGAGGGACCCATCGGAGTCTGCCATTACTGTCACTCTGGTAGGCATGCGTGGTGGCAGGCGCGCCCTTCCCACTACCTCCTGGTGCATCAGTGCCGTGCCGTGGGCAGTGCCGTGTGGTGCTCTGCGGGGGGGGGGGGGGGAGGGGGTGGGGGGCCGGCTGTGGCGTCAGCCCCGCACGGCCGGGGGTCCGCGGCCATCGACCGGCATTGGGAGGGGAGGCGGGGGAGCCACGCGGCCCACGCGTCGCGCCACAGCTCCCAGTCTGGGGCGGGGCTCAGGGCCCTGGGCCTCCGGGGGTCGTCGAGCGGTGCCGGGGGCAGCCGCACCAGATGGACCCCCGTAACGGCGGTGACCTCCTGTGTGCGCAGGAAGGTGTGTACTCCGTCCCGCGCCGCGGGCGCCGGGAGGGGGGGGCGGGGTACGGGTGTGGCCCCATAGAGGTGGGTGCAGGTGATCCCCAGGATCCGCCCCGGGCCCCCGCGGGACGCGACGACGAGGAGGAGGAGGGGGGTGCCAGGGCACTCTTGCCAGAGGACCTGCCCCCTGTGGTGGGCACCCCTGGTCCTGGAGAGGGGGGGGGACAGGTCTGGGTTAGCCCAGCCGCGGGGCGCGTGCGTCGCCGGTGGGAGGGCGGGGCACCAAGTGGGCTCCCTGGGGAACGCCTCGTAGACGACGGCGTACGGGGGGGTAGGCCCGGTGCCGTCATACACCGGGTTGGTCGGCCGGGGGCGGGCGGAGGCCTCGTCCGCGCCTTCCACGAACACCGTGACCTCGCCCACCTCCAGGTCCTCGTCCGGCGGGTGTAGAAGGTGGAGCGCCGCATCCAGCTCGGACACTCCCCCCGGGTACGTGGCCCGCGCCTGGTTCAGGTACGGGGCCGCGTCCCCGGGGTAGCGCGTCCTGAGGGCGTGCAGCAGGGCTGGGGCGCTACTGCGGAGGGACATGGCAGACCCCGCTCCCGTCAGCCGGAGGGCGTCCCCCATGGACAGGGGCCGGCCCGACCGATTGGACTCGCGCCACTCCATCCAGTGCCCGTAGAGGGCCGCTTCCGGGCTGATGAGCCCCGGCCGGACGGCGTTCACGATCCGGTGCATTGCCGGGAGCAGCGTAGGGGCCCCCGCTCCGTTCAGGGCGCGGACGGCCGGGAGGGCGGTCTCGTTGAGGAAGGCCCTCGCACTGCCCTCCAGGTCGCACCGTGCGGCAGCGTGCGCTCCTTTTGCCTCCGCCACCGCGTCCGCCACCAGGCCCCGGACGGCCGCCTCCTGCGCTCTGTGGCGGGCCCTGGTGTTCCCCGGCCCATCCCCCCGTCGGCGTGGCATGGTGCTGCGGGCTCTGCAAAGGGCGGCGGCGGGTGGGGGTTAGGGGGCGAACACGTGCGACAGGTGCGCAATGGATGTGGGGTCCCGCAGGTGCACGTGGATCCACAGAAGGGCAGCGCCCGCGGGGCCCGCCTGTTCGTGTGAGGGGGTGTGTGCCCCCTCGATGCGCCGGCGCAAGGCCTCCTCCTCTGTGCGCCTGCGCGGACCTGCGGGAGGTTCGGGCCAGGGGCACGCGGCTACCTGGGTGCACCGCTCGCACCTGTTGGCGCCTGTCGCTGCTGCGGAGGACACCGTGTCACACTCTCCGCAGAGTCGGCAGGTGTGCGGGAGGTGGGAGGGCGGCGACCAAGGGTCGAGATGGCGGAGCCAGAGGTCGTCCCACCTCTGTCGGAGGGGGTCCCGGATCTCCAGCAAGCGGGCGCGGACGCGGCGCCGGTAGTCCTTGCCAAGCGTCTTCCGCTGGACCTCCTGCCACGTGTCGCCGGGGAGGATCCCATGGTCGTGGAAGGCGGCGATGAGGTCGTCCCACGTCGGGCGGGGGTGCCCCTGGGGGGGGCTCGCCATGTACACGTGGCGCCTCGTGAGGTGGGGCGTCAGCGCGTCCCATTGGCACCCGTTCGCGGTGTCCCTGTGGAGGAGGGCCAGTAGGGTGCCGTCCGCGACCGCCTCCCACCCCACTCGCAGCCCTTCGCAGCCGTCCAGCTCCTGGCGCAGCGCGGCTGCGATACCGGTGGGGAGCATGAGGAGTAAGGGCCCCTGGGTGTCGCCCAGCCGGGACAGGGCGTCGTCGTATACCGGCCCCCCCTTGCTTTGTAGTGCGCCACGGTGAGTTGGGCGGCCCCGTCCTCTTGGGGTTGCCACCGGACGGTGGCCGCAGCGTGTCCCCACGTGCGTATCTCCGTGGCCCGGAGCACGTTGGCGGTGTGAAGGACGATGCGGGGCGGGACGGGCGTCCTGACGAGTGAGGATACGTCCCCAGTCCATCCCGTTTGCGGCCCCGGGGCCGCCTGCAGCCATTCCCCCGTCGCCGCGTCCCACGGGTGGTCAGGTCCCGCCCCGCGGACCATGGTGGGTCTCGGCCGGGTGTCCGGCCCCCACCCCCGGAGCGGGATGGCGGCGTATCGTTGCGCAGGGGTCTCCGGGGCGCGCGTGGCGGCGCACCACCGGCCCCACTCCCGCGCCCACTCCTCCCCCACGATGCGCGCCTCCCATGCGGTCATGGAGCCGCGCCCGATGATCCACGGTGGGAAAAGGGCGTCTTGCAGGTGCCTCGAGAACCCCCCCGGCAGGTCCTGATACGGGTGGGGGCCCTCTTTGAGTGGGCACTCCAGATTGCCATTCACAACACGGAGGGAGGCTACGAAGTCCTTGTCAGGGCGCGGGGGAGGGGGAGGGTGGTCGCCCTCCGCCGCAGTGAGCCACCGGTGCGCCCGGGCCGCCGCGCTTAGGGGGTCGTGGAGGAGTTGCTCCAGCCGGTGGTTGCGAAGCTCCCACGCGAAGTCCCCTAGCCGGAGCATGTGGTGGAGGAAGTCGTCCACCGAGGTCCCTCCCGGCGGGTCGTATCGGGTTATGGCGCGGAGCTGCGCCTCCGCGTCCTCGGGCACCAGTCCGGAGCAGAACACCTCCGTCCACGTGGCGCCTGCGGAGCGCCACGAGGCCACCCACAGGGCCTTGTCCCCAGGTGGGAGGTGGCGGGCCGCCTCGTGCACCGCCTGGCGGTAGTGGGGCCAGAGGAGCCGCGAGTGGGTGCAGCCCACGTGCATGTGCACCGGGGTCTCTTCCGGGCCGCCGCAGAAAAGGCACGGCTGCGGGACGATGGCGACGCCGGAGAGCCGCTCCTTCCGGACGCGGAGCCTGCGCTGCACCGGCGTGTGGCCGTCTCGGGCCCGCAGCGCCCGGCGGTTGGTGGCCGCCGCGGTGAGGTCCCGGGCGTGGACGTAGGCCGTGGCGTGGGCCGCGCCCAGAGGTGTGTGTCCCCGGTGCGTCAGCGCATGGTCCGTCTGCGCCCGTTGTGCGACCTCGCCGAGCACCCGCATCGTGGGGGGCCGTAGATCGAGATGGCCGTCACGGCCGGCGACGATGAGTTGGGCGTGGCCAGGGTCCGGGGGCGTGTTCTGCAAGACGGTGTCCTGGGACGCCGCCCAGTCCGCCTTGTGCAGTAGGGCGTCACTGTGGTGCGAGGTGGCTCGGACGTACCAGAACGGGTGCCCGGCGTGTTGCCCCCGCGCGCACAGGCCGTCCCGGAGCCACCTCAGGGGCATCTGGTTGACCACCTTCGCTGCGCCCGCGGGGACCCCCGTGGTTCGCTCGCGATCTGCGTGCCGCAGGAGGTGGAGGATGACTTCGGCGTCCACCGTGTGGACCCATGGTCTGTGTGCACCGTAATGTAGGGGGAGGGAGGCGGCCACCCCCTCTCCGTCAGGCACCGTGCCCGAGATGGCCACCGCCCACGTGCGGGTGAGGTCGGCGGCGAGAGCGACGCTGGTGGCGTGTTTGCAGGGTCCGCCCCCGGACGCGTCAGAGGAGGTGTGTCCCCAGGCCTCCGGGATCCAGTAGTATCCGGTGGGGCTGAGCCACCCCGCATTGAGGTCGGTGGAGTGCCACCGGACGTCGGGGTGGCTGTGGGTCAGTTGGTCCATGCTCAGCGCCCTGGTGTCGCCTGGGCTGAGCGCCGGGTGGTCGTGCAGCCGGATCTCCGCTCCGGCGACCGTGCTTGCCCAGGACCGTAGCGCCGTCACATGTTCCTTGAGCCACGCCGGGCCCCCGCGCTGGTGTACCACCAAGTGTCCTGTGTCCTCCGGACGGTCCTCCAGCGCGTGCACCGCCATGTGTGGGTCGTGCGGCACCCCCGTAGCCACCAGTAGGGCGGTGCCACGGGGGAGTCCACGGGGTTTGGGCTGGCCTGCCCCCACTTGCACTATCACCCACTCGGCCCGGAGCTGCGCTTGTCCCGCCGCTTGGGTGCATTGGTCGTCTGTGGTCACCAGCCACAATGGCATCGGCGCGTGGGGCCGGGGGCGTAAGGGCTCTGGCCACGCCACGTCCGCGTTGGGCTCTTGGTGCTCGCTTTCCGCGAGTACGTCGCGGAGGATGTACATGAGGGCCGCTGGCGGGTGGTACGCCGCCCCCCGCGTGGGGGGGGACAGGCCGTTCCGGCTGCGGTAGCCCCCGACGTGGAGGTGCAGGCCGTCTGGGGTCACCCGTGGGCCGGTGTGGGCGTCCTGCTTAGCCCTCGTGGGGTGGACGAGTCTCAGGCGGGGGTCCCGCGTGCCGGTGGTGTGGAAGAGGTGGGCCAGGGCATCGCGCCACCCGGGGTGGTTGGTGGGCCCTTGCTCATGGCGGCAATAATGGAGGTGTTCATCGGCGCATTGGTCGAGGCACTCCCGCACCGCCGTCGGCCACGGATCGTCGTTGTCGGGGAAGGGGTGGCGTGGCCCGTGGTGCCCATGCCACGGCGTTGCGTGTGGCACCGTCAGGCGGCACGTGTCGCGGTGTCGCAGCTTGGCGGTGCGCAGCGTGACGATTTTGCCCGGCGGGGACTGTAGTTGGACATGAGCCGCCCTGGGGCACGCGATGGGGTTGTACATCCCCACTCCCAGGGCGGCCAGGGCCCGGGGTATGCGCTGGACCCAGTCGCCTCCCGCCAGAGTTGCGAACTCCGGGACGGGGTAGTGCACCTCAGGGCATATTCCGTGCGCGCCGGCTATCTCCCAGAACATCTTGGTGACCTCCGCGCGCACGGAGGTTGCGCGGTGGTGGACGAGTGTACCCACGAGGGCCACCGCTGCCTGCTGGCACCGCGTGGGCACCCGTGTGAGCCCCAGGGTCCGGTCATCCTGCAGGCTGTCCCGCGAGGCGTCGAAGGCGTATCGTGCCCTGTCCTTCGCGACCTGGACCGTAATGTGGTCCAGGTGGCGTGCAGTGTCGGAGTCGTCGGCGATGAAAGGGGCGACGTACTGCGTCACCCCTCCGAGGATCGCCAGGATGACGTCCTGCACCACTTTCGGTGGCGCGAGGGTGTTAAGGCACCAGTGGTGCACTGCCGCCAGGCGTAGCCGGTGCTTGCGCTGCAGGGAGAACTCCCCGTCCGGCTGCAGCTGGAGTCCCAGGTAGGGGACGGAGTCCGCCGCTGGTACCCAGTGCCACGGGTTTTCCAGGTGGGGGCAGAGGCGTAGCTGCAGGCCCGGGACCCCCTCCGTGGTGGCCATGGCGCACTTGCGGGGGTTGAGCTCCATGCCCATCATCCCCAGGTACGCGGCCACCGCCTGCACGCCCTCGACGAAGTGCTGCAGCGTGTGGGCCACCACCAGCAGGTCGTCGATATAGGCCTGGATGAGGCCGTGCTCGGCTCCTCCCGGCGGGCGCAGGCGGTGCCCCTGTGCCCTGAGCAGAGGCTCCAGGAGGAGCGCGTACAGCAGGGGGCTCTCGGGGTTGCCCTGCCGGACGCCGCGTAGCATGTAGACGGGCTGCGTTAGCCCGTGTGCTGTGACGATGCGCAGCCTGGCGCACGTGTGGAGGAAGAGCAGGAGGTCAATGACGTCCGGCGGCACGGAGAGGTGGCGCAGGATGAGGTGGAGGGCGCCGTGTGGGGCGGTGTCGAAGGCCTTGCGGGCGTCGAAGGAGAAGACGTAGTTGGGCCTTCCCCGCTGGAGCTGCCGCTGCGCCATGAACAGTGGGGGGCCTGTGTTGGAGCCAGGGAGGGCCCCCTGCTGCCAGTCGCTGACCACCCCGTGCCGTGTGAGCACCTCCGTGATGCGCTGGGTGAGGGGGCCCGTGAGCAGCTTCATGTCCAGCTGGCCCAGGGCTATGAGCCTGTAGTCGTCCAGTCTGGCAGAGCCCGGTACCTTGGGGCTGAGCCAGATGTGCGTGTCCCTCCAGTGCATCGGTGGCGGGGCGCCGCGGAGGATGGCCCGGTAGGAGTGGACCAGGAGCCACTGGACGGGTGCCGGGAGGGCCTTGATGAAGCGGGCCTCCACGTGGTTAGGACCCGGGGCCTTGCCATCGGCCTTGTCCAGGGCGGACTTCAGGTCCTGCATGGAGTACTGCTGGACCTGTGTCCAGGCTCCCTCAGGGACCCGGGGGACGTGGCGGCCGAGGACCGCCTGGAAACCCGGGAGGTCCACCGGGCGTTTGTCATACAGTTCTCGCCAGAAGGCGCGAACTGCGAACATCACGTCGTGGGCCTCCGTGAGGAGCGTTTGGGTGTTGGGAACCCGCACGTTCGAGAGGCCTGACGGGCCTGGGGCCTCTACCTCTATGGCTCCCCACACGGCTTTCCATCGCTGGGCGATGTCGGGGGCGTGGCGGCGCCAGAATTCCTTGATGGCGCGCTTGCGGTCTGCCGCCAGGAGGGCGCGGAGCTGGCGAATGTCCTCCTCGAGGGCGGCTGCTTGCCTCTCCAGCTCCTCCTGCAGCTGGCCCTGCGTGGTCGGGCGGAACCCGGGCGACACACTCTGCAGTTCCTCCGTGAGCCGGAGCGCCGCCTCGGACCGGATGCCATGCCTGGCCGCGTCCGCCTGGTACGCTGCCGGGGCGCGCGCTGCCAGGGTGTCATAGCGGAGGACCGCTGCCTGGAGCTGCTTTCCGCTCTCCGGGGGGTCCCCCTCCGCCGGGTCCGTTCCTGCCGGAGACGGCTGCCGGCGTCCCACCACGCGCGCCAGGGCGTCATGCGTCGCGTGGAGGTGTTCGAACACCTTGTCCACCGCAGCCGCGGGCATGGACCCGTAGTCGTGCTGCTCTGCGGGACCCAGCCAGGGCGCAAGGGAGGGTTCATCCTGCGCGGCGGTGACCGCCGCCCACAGGCAGTGTTGGACGGGCGCGGCCTCGGCGTCGTACGGGAGGAGGCGCCCTTCGGTGTGGCTGTAGGGGGTGGGCATCGCCGCGCGCCCCGCTGCGCTGAGGAGGCCCGGCAGGGCCAGGCAGACCGGGAGGTGGTCCGAGCCGACCACCTGGGGGTGTGCCATGCCGCGAGCCCAGACGCTCTCCCGCAGGGACCACGGCAGGAGGGGCTCGTTGACCAGGAAAGTGTCCACCCTGTGCTGGGACGGGTGGAGCGTGGGGGTCATGTCCTCCTCTCCGCCCGCCGCGGCTCTTCGGAAGCCGCAGGCTTCCCAGCCCGCTCGGAAATGCTCCGTGGCCGGGTTGGCGGGGACATCCATGTAGATGTTGGTGTCACCGGCGATGACCACCGGGTGCCTCCCGCCGAGGCTGCGTGCCGTGGCATACATTTGTATGTCGGCCCAGAACGCCGCCCGTCCCGCCCACGGGGAGCAACCTGCTTGCGGCCCGTGGACGTTGATGAGGGTGAGGCCTCCCGCGTCCGTGCGGATCTCCAGGGCCGCGGCTTTCCCGGGGACAATTTCCGTGAAGCTGAGCACCTCGTGCTCCGCCACGTACTTGCTGCTGACCGCGGTGAGGAGGCCCCCCCCTCTCGAGGTGGAGGTGGCCCCCGTCTCCGCCAGCCGGCTGCTGAAGTAGGCGGTGTACCCCTTGTCCCGGAGCGCCGCGGCCACGTGCATCTCCTGCGCCCTTGTGGCGATCCCCGTTTCCTGGAGCATGATGGCAAAGCCCCCCTCCTGGGGCAGCATGCCGGTGATGAGGTGCTCCTTGTCGGTGCAGGCCGCCGGCCCCCTGCGCCGCCGGAGTGTGTCCCGGAGGGACCGGTCTGGCGGCACGAGGCCGTTGCGCAGGTTCCACGAGAGGAGCCACAGGGCGTCGCCCGTCGTGTCCTCCTGGAGTCAGCTATCCCGCGTCGGCATCGCCGCCGGGTCCGCTGGTGCCGCCAGGGCATCTGGGTGCGCCGCATCCGCTGAGCCCGTTCCCAGCGGGGCCCACAAGGGGGCCCGGGGGACCGGGGGAGTCAGGGGGGCCAGGGGGGCCAGCCCCGCGGGGATGGACATGGACCCTGGTGGGGCCGCACCGCCGGCCCCCGGGGCCGCTCCGGGTGCCTCCTCACCTCCATCTGCGTGGTCGGCTGCCTGGGGCGGGGGGCGCCGGGTGTACGGGGCGTGCCACGGGGACCTCCGTGCTCTCCCCTGCAGGATGTTGGCGGCCGCCTCCTTGTCGTCCGCCGTGGCCGCAGCGTGCACCGCGTGCCACGCCAGGTGTTCCAGCATCGCCCCGCTGGTGTAGTACTTGTCCGCACACAGGGGGCATTTCGTCGACTCCGTGGCCCCTCGCGCCGGGGGGAGCTGCACCGACTTCCGAATGGCGCCCTCCGCCGCTGGTTCGAAGGGCAGGTTGGCCAGCGGCACCGTGTGTGGTGCCAGCGTGCGGCCCGGGGCCGCCGCATCGAGGGCTCGCGTCGCGGGCGCGGGCCCGAGGCCTCGGGCGGCATCGCGCTGCGCGTCCGCTTGCAGCCACGTTTGCCAGTGCGTGGAGCCGATTTGGCGGTCGGGTTTGCTCCTCCACCGCAGGTCGTGGAAGGCCTGTAGCCAGTGGTACACCGTGGTCGGGACCGCCAGCTGGAGCTCCAGGTCGGCGGGGTGCGCCGCTGCCGGCCACACTCCCGGCCTCGCCGCCCGGGCGTTGTCCTTCAGCCTGACCTGGAGCAGGAGGGCGTGGTGTTCGCCCTCCCGCAGCGCCTTGATGATCATGCGTGTGCAGTCTGCCACGCGGATCACGGCTTCGGGCCCCGGCAGGCGTTCAGGGTCGCAGACGACGACGTGCGCGTCCGCCGGGCTGAACATGCAGACCACCCACTGTGGGTTCTGCTGCCCCCGTTGGGCCACCGCCAGGGTAGCCGCTGGGCGGGCGTGCGTGATGGGCCCCGCGTGGAGGTCCGGGACGTCCGTGGCCCTGATGGCGTCTCCCTGCCACGCGGCCCGTAGATGCTCCTCCTGGTCGGGGCTCCACACCAGTGCGGGGGGGTTGACCCACCCCGGTTCCTGCCTCTTGTTGGGGGCGCTGACAGTGTGCAGCAGGACCGCCAGCGGCCAGGGGTCCGCCGACATGTAGTAGGCCTGGGTGGGCCCCTGTCGCCAGTCGACGTGGGACAGGGGCGGGAATGCCCCTTGCCTGGCGGTGCTGTGCCAGACCGCCCATCGGCCTCCGGCCAGGATGTGCGACCGGTACCCTCCGGCGTGGCCGTGTACGATGGCTTGGTAGCCTGCCGTCTGTAGTACCAGCGCCTCCCCCTGCTTAGGCCCGGGCGGGGGTGCGCCATCGCCCGCACCCCAGACGCGGGTGCGCCCGCGGAGTGTGGCATGCCACGGGTCTGGTGCATCGCGCTGGGGCCCTTGTATGCATCCCGCAATTTGCGCCGGGCCGTGGTGGTGGACGAAGCTCTCCCCGCCGTCTGCTAGCAAAGCCGCCGCGACGACGTATAGTTGCTCCGCCGTGAGGGGCGCCGTCGGCTCGTGCGTCGCGGCCGGCCGTCGGGGCCGCGTGTCGCGGCAGGGGACGTGGGGCAGCAGCTGCGCCGGCCACGCCGCCACTGGACCCATCGTGACGGCCGCGACCGCGGACGCCAGCGCCGTGCGGTCCGTGGGTCTGTACTGCCGGAGTCCCGTGGTATCTCGGGTGAGGTGCCTGCAGGCTGCCATCCAGGCCACCGCTCCGCAGTTCGTGCAGTCCGGTTCGGCACCGCTCGCATCGTCGCCTCCCCACTGCTGTACCGTGGTGGCGGTGTCGAGCGGGGGGCCCCGCTGTAGCGCCTCCGGGTCCTGCCCCGGCGGGAGGGCGGGCGGGATTGGCTGCGGGTAGTTTTGCGCGCCCCGGCGCTCCGGGTGCGTGTGGTACGGGTTCTGCCGGCGGTGTTCCGGGGCTGCCCGTGGCTGGAAGAGGAGCTGGTGCAGGTACCAGTGGCCCTCCGCGGCGGACGGATTGCGGAGCGTTAGCCACTGTTCCACCACTCCTCCTGGGTGCGCGGCCTCGACGCGGCGCTGCAACCCCAGGCGGCCTAGGCGGTTGGACGTGCCCGCGGGTGGGATGTGTGCCTGCGGGTAGAGCACCCTCAGCGGCTCCAGCGCCAGGTCCAGCACTTCGTCGTTGAGCTGCTTCGTGAGGGCCGACGCCCTGTGTAGGGCGTGGAGGACCCCGGGTGTGGGGGCCGTGAGCTGTTCGAGCACCGGTCCCGGCGGGTACCGCGTACCCGGGTTCGTCAGCCACTCCCTGGTGTGGCTCAGTACGGCTTTCCACACGTCCCGTGTAAAGGCGTGCCGGGGGGCCAATGAGGGGACCATCCGTAGGAGGCGGTGGCACGCCGGCGGCGACCGCATGGGCTGTGGGGCGGCCGCCGTGATCCACCTGCACGCCGTGCCGGGCACGATCGCCCCCCATTCCACGGTCCCCATGCCCTCGGCATGAATCAGCGCCTGGCCTTGGACCATGGGGAAGTAGGGGCTCGAGCGCCCCTTCCCTTCCCTCCACCGTACCCAGGCGGCCCCCGCCTGCAGGCTGCGGAGCAGGGCCACGCCGGGGAGGGGCGGCTGCGGGAAAGCCCCCTTGACGGCCTGGGTGGCGTGGGCCAAGGTGCCCATTGGTAAGTACCACAACGGGAGGGTCCAGGGGCCCGGCAGTGGTTGCGCCACCCCTGCGTCCCATCGCCACTCGGAGTCTGGCGGGGCGGCCGGGACCGTGCCCGTCTGCAGGAAGTGGCGTGCATACTTGTCGGGGTGCCGTTGGAGGGTTGCCGCGAGGCTGAGCCGCTCCGCCGCTGGTGCCACCGGGAGGCCGCCCCGGGGCCTGCGCCAGGGGTATTCCTGGTCGGCCGGCCAGGTGTGGAGGTCCCGGGCGATGTCCTCCGCGGTCCCTGTGGGGGCGTCCTCTGGTGCCAGGTGCCACATGACGGCGAGCACCGCCCATGTGGAAAAGGGCCACGCCCGCGGGGGGGTGTACACCTGGATGGTCCACTGTGGGCACGCCCGCCGCACGCGGGACACGTGGAGCACCCCTCGACCATGTCCACCGCCAGGACCAGCACCATTCCCGAGGGATCCACAATGATCCCCTCTGCGGGTCCACCGTGGCGGCCCCGGGTGTGCAGGGCCACCGCCGCCTGTCCCGCGTGGGTGACGCGGTCGACGGCCTCCTGGATGTTCACGCTGCCGCGCGCGGTCTCATCCAGGATCCAGCCCTGCGTCACCCCGTAGCGTAGGGCGGCGCGTGCGGCCGCGGGTTTCACCTCGGGCAACGCTCCGTCGTCGGCATCGGGCTGGGGGTGCTGTCTGGGGCACCAGCCTTCGCCGGTGCAATGGCCCCGTTTCCACGCGGGGCAGATCGCGGATACGCTGCCCGCCGGCGGCGCAGGTTCCGCGGGCGCGCCCCCCGCGGGGGGCTCCCGCAATGCCTCCAGGTCGGAGTCTGTGCCCGCGTCCTCTTGTGGGGGGTCTCCTTCGCCATCTCTGAGTCCCAGCGCCCTGATGACCTCGTGTGCTTCGTCCAGCGTCGGAGATCGGGGGCGTGTCTTGCGTGGTGCCGCGGGTTCCGCCATTGCTATGTCGCTGTGTCTAAGAGCAGGGGGCGGGGTGCGGATGTCCCGTGGCTGGTGCGTTGGTGCGTTGGTGCGTTGCTCGGTGTGGGGGCGGTGGATGGGCATCCCCGGGGGGGCGCCTTCCAGTGTTGCGAGGGGCGTCCGGTGTTAGGCGCTGTCCCTCCCCCGGCCGCTCGTCCTCCGGAGCGTGCAGCCAGGGTTCCGCGACCCGCGTGTCCCGGGCGCGGTCGGTGCGGGCAGTGGACCCTGCACCGGCCCCACAGCGTGTGCCCTTGCGGGCCGGCGTTGCTCGCTGTGGGGGTGGCGGGAGGGCGTCCCCGGGGGGGGGTGCCTTCCACCGTTGTGAGGGGCGCCTGGTGTCAGGCGCCGTCCCTTCCCCGGCCGCTCGTCCTCCGGAGCGTGCAGCCAGGGTTCCGCGACCCGCGTGTCCCGGGTGCGGTCGATGCGGGCATGTGGAGCCAGCACCGGCCCCACAGCGTGCGCCCTTGCGGGCCGGCGTTGCTCGCTGTGGGGGTGGCGGAAGGGCGTCCCCGGGGGGATGCCTTCCACCGTTGTGAGGGGCGCCTGGTGTCAGGCGCTCCCCCGGCCGCGCTCGCCCTCCGTAGCGTGCAGCCAGGGTTCCGCGACCCGTGTGTCCCGGGCGCGGTCGATGCGGGCGTGTGGACCCAGCACCGGTCCCACAGCGTGCGCCCTTGCGGGCCGACGCTGCTCGCTGTGGGGCTGGCGGAATGGCGTCCCCGGGGGGGGTGCTTTCCACCGTTGCGAGGGGCGCCTGGTGTCAGGCGCTGTCCCTTCCCTGGCCGCTCGTCCTCCGGAGCGCGCAGCCAGGGTTCCGCGACCCGTGTGTCCCGGGCGCGGTCGATGTGGGCGTGTGGACCCAGTACCGGCCCCACGGCGTGCGCCCTTGCGGGCCGGCGTTGTTCGCTGTGGGGGTGGCGGAAGGGCGTCCCCGGGGGGGGCTGCCTTCCACCGTTGTGAGGGGCGTCTGGCGTCAGGCACTGTCCCTCCCTCGGCCGCTCGTCCTCCGGAGCGTGCAGCCAGGTTCCGCGACCCGCGTGTCCCGGGCGCGGTCGATGCGGGCAATGGACCCAGCACCGGCCCCACAGCGTGCGCCCTTGCGGGCCGACGCTGCTCGCTGTGGGGGTGGCGGAAGGGCGTCCCCGGGGGGGCTGTCTTCCACCGTCGTGAGGGGCGCCTGGTGTCAGGCGCTGTCCCTCCCCCGGCCACTCGTCTTCCGGAGCGTGCAGCCAGGGTTCCGCGGGCCGCGTGTCCCGGGCGCGGTCGATGCGGGCGTGTGGACCCAGCACCGGCCCCACAGCGTGCGCCCTTGCGGGCCGGTGTTGCTCGCTGTGGGGGTGGCGGAAGGGCGTCCCCGGGGGGGGTGCCTTCCACCGTTGTGAGGGGCGCCTGGTGTCAGGCGCTGTCCCTCCCCCGGCCGCTCGTCCTCCGGAGCGTGCAGCCAGGGTTCCGTGACCCGCGTGTCCCGGGTGCGGTCGATGCGGGCGTGTGGACCCAGCACCGGCCTCACAGCGTGCGCCCTTGCGGGCCGGCGTTGCTCGCTGTGGGGGTGGCGGAAGGGCGTCCCCGGGGGGGGTGCCTTCCACCGTTGTGAGGGGCGCCTGGTGTTAGGCGCTGTCCCTCCCCCGGCCGCTCGTCCTCCGGAGCGTGCAGCCAGGGTTCCGCGACCCGCGTGTCCCGGGCGCGGTCGGTGCGGGCGTGTGGACCCAGCACCGGCCCCACGGCGTGCGCCCTTGCGGGCCGGCGTTGCTCGCTGTGGGGGTGGCGGAGGGGCGCCCCCGGGGGGGGTGCCTGCCACCGTTGTGAGGGGCGCCTGGCGTCAGGCGCTGTCCCTCCCCCGGCCGATCGTCCTTTGGAGCGCGCAGCCGGGGTTCTGCGACCCGTGTGTCCCGGGTGCGGTCGATGCGGGCGTGTGGACCCAGCACCGGCCCCGCAGCGTGCGCCCTTGCGGGCCGGCGTTGCTCGCTATGGGGGTGGCGGAAGGGCGTCCCCGGGGGGGGTGCCTTCCACCGTTGTGAGGGGCGCCTGGTGTCAGGCGCTGTCCCTTCCCCGGCCGCTCGTCCTCCGGAGCGTGCAGCCAGGGTTCCGCGACCCGTGTGTCCCGGGTGCGGTCGGTGCGGGCGTGTGGACCCAGCACCGGCCCCACAGCGTGCGCCCTTGCGGGCCGGCGTTGCTCGCTGTGGGGGTGGTGGAAGGGCGTCCCCGGGGGGGGGTGCCTTCCACCGTTGCGAGGGGCGCCTGGTGTCAGGCGCTGTCCCTCCCCCGGCCGCCCGTCCTCCGGAGCGTGCAGCCAGGGTTCCGCGACCCGTGTGTCCCGGGTGCGGTCGATGCGGGCGTGTGGACCCAGCATCGGCCCCACAGCGTGCGCCCTTGTGGGCTGGCGTTGCTCGCTGTGGGGGTGGCGGAAGGGCGTCCCCGGGGGGGGTGCCTTCCACCGTTGTGAGGGGCGCCTGGTGTCAGGCGCTGTCCCTCCCCCGGCCGCTCGTCCTCTGGAGCGTGCAGCCAGGGCTCCGCGACCCGCGTGTCCCGGGCGCGGTTGATGTGGGCGTGTGGACCCAGCACCAGCCCCACAGCGTGCGCCCTTGCGGGCCGGCGTTGCTCGCTGTGGGGGTGGCGGAAGGGCGTCCCCGGGGGGGCTGCCTTCCGCCGTTGTGAGGGGCGCCTGGTGTCAGGCGCTGTCCCTCCCCCGGCCGCTCGTCCTCCGGAGCGTGCAGCTAGGGTTCCGCGACCCGCGTGTCCCGGGTGCGGTCGATGCGGGCGTGTGGACCCTGCACCGGCCCCACAGCGTGCGCCCTTGCGGGCTGGCGTTGCTCGCTATGGGGGTGGCGGAAGGGCGTCCCCGGGGGGGGGGTGCCTTCCACCGTTGTGAGGGGCGCCTGGTGTCAGGCGCTGTCCCTCCCCCGGCTGCCCGTCCTCCGGAGCGTGCAGCCAGGGTTCCGCGACCCGTGTGTCCCGGGTGCGGTCGATGCGGGCGTGTGGACCCAGCACCGGCCCCACAGCGTGCGCCCTTGCGGGTCGGCGTTGCTCGCTGTGGGGGCGGCAGAAGGGCGTCCCCGGGGGGGGTGCCTTCCACCGTTGTGAGGGGCGCCTGGTGTCAGGCGCTGTCCCTCCCCCGGCTGCTCGTCCTCCGGAGCGCGCAGCCAGGGTTCCGCGACCCGTGTGTCCCGGGTGCGGTCGATGCGGGCGTGTGGACCCAGCACCGGCCCCACAGCGTGCGCCCTTGCGGGCCGGCGTTGCTCGCTGTGGGGGTGGCGGAAGGGCTTCCCCGGGGGGGGTGCCTTCCACCGTTGTGAGGGGCGCCTGGTGTCAGGCGCTGCCCCTCCCCCGGCCGCTCGTCCTCCGGAGCGTGCAGCCAGGGTTCCGCGACCCGTGTGTCCCGGGTGCGGTCGATGCGGGCGTGTGGACCCAGCACCGGCCCCACAGCGTGCGCCCTTGCGGGCCGGCGTTGCTCGCTGTGGGGGTGGCGGAAGGGCGTCCCCGGGGGGGGCTGCCTTCCACCGTTGTGAGGGGCGCTTGGTGCCAGGCGCTGTCCCTCCCCCGGCCGCTCGTCCTCCGGAGCGTGCAGCCAGGGTTCCGCGACCCGTGTGTCCCGGGTGCGGTCGATGCGGGCGTGTGGACCCAGCACCGGCCCCACAGCGTGCGCCCTTGCGGGCCGGCGTTGCTCGCTGTGGGGGTGGCGGAAGGGCGTCCCCGGGGGGGGCTGTCTTCCACCGTTGTGAGGGGCGCCTGGTGCCAGGCGCTGTCCCTCCCCCGGCTGCCCGTCCTCCGGAGCGTGCAGCCAGGGTTCCGCGACCCGCGTGTCCCGGGTGCGGTCGGTGTGGGCGTGTGGACCCTGCACCGGCCCCACAGCGTGCGCCCTTGCGGGCCGGCGTTGCTCGCTGTGGGGGTGGCGGAAGGGCGTCCCCGGGGGGGCTGTCTTCCACCATGGTGAGGGGCGCTTGGGGTCAGGCGCTGTCCCTCTCCCGTCTGCCCGCCCACTGCCGGGTGGGTTGCCGGGGTTCGTTGGGTGTGTGCGGTGTGTGTGGTGCCTGTGCCGTGCGTGTCGTGGGGATATCAGGGACAGAGGTCTCTACTCGACCCTGCCCATCCCACACTGTGCCAACAGTGTTCCATACGTGGACTACACGGAGATGCCGAAGTTCGGGGGCTATGACTTCGCCCTCGTGGTAACCTGTGGGTTGACCAGGTTTACCAGGGTGTTCCCATGTACCAAGCACATTACCGGGGAGGAGACTATCAAGATACTCCTGGAGGAGTGGTTTTGTGTCTATGGGGCGCCCAAGGAGATCAACTCCGATGAGGACGTACGAGTACGCTCAGATACTGGCTGGTACAAGAGGGTCCTGAGATCCCTCAATGTCCAGGTGTCTACGGGGATTCCCTACTCTCACACGAGCAACCCCCTATGTGAGCGACAGATCCGTGTCCTCAAGGAGAACGTCAGGATATGGTGCAAAACTGAACGCACCAGAGACTGGGTGAGACCACTCCCCGTCATATCCTTGATGATGAACTCCCAAGAGAGTTCAGCTACTGGCTACTCGCCCCATGAGCTATTCCTGGGGCGCCCGGCCTGGTTCCTACATGCCCCCTTTCCAGAGGATACCCATTCTTCTGTGGGTGAATGGGTCCAAGAGCAACAAGCGAAGGTGGACAAGGCCAAGGCTATGCTCCAGAGAGTGAGGGAGCATCAGTGGAACAAGAAGAACAAGCACCGAGTACCGGCCACCTACCAAGAGGGGGACTGGGTGCTGGTGCACCACAGTCGACTACCAGCCTGGCCACACTCCACCAGCGATGACCCCTACTTCGGGCCGTACAAGATTCTATCAGTGGATGGACACCGTATCACCGTGCGGTGCTCTCCCCGTCTAGGGGGGACCCTGGTGTGCGCTGCTCAACACCTGAAGCGCTACTATGATCCTGAAGACCTCTGTGGGGAGGAGTGGGAGCTGAACGACGAGGAAATCGCCGCTCTGGACCTACAAGGGGCTGCCAGCCCTATGGAAGTTGAAGGTGAACTCCCCGACATGAACGCCGAGGAGATGGCTAAGGAGGGCTTCTACCTGGTTAAGTCTGTCCTACGCCACCGCTATCGCCAAGGTTGGCGCTTCCTCACCCTCTGGGAAGGGTTTGGAGTCGAAGAGGCCACCTGGGAACCCTTCTCTGCATTTGTTCTACCTGAGGGACGCCTAAACTCAGTTCTGGTTGACTACTTGTCCCAGAACAACCTTGGTGAGTTGCTGAGGCTCGCTGAGACGCTTGCCTCCAAGACTAAAGCTAGGGACTGAACCTTACCCTTACCTGCCAAAGCGTATGTGCGAGTGTGCTATTCCTAAGGTCCTGAGAGCAAGCCGCAGAAGTGGTGTCCTAATTATACCCAAGTCTGCGCCCTTGCTAAACCTGGAGGGTTGGCTTATTGATGCCACGGGGTACGCCCCGGGTCTCCCCTCCCCTAAGCGCCCAATTTCTGTGCTGGCGCAAAACCTTGGGGGAATACCAAGCGTACTAATCCAGGTATTGTTTTCCCTACCTATCTGTCTACTACAGGGAGGGGTGGCCAAAAGCTATGAAGGCATGAAAACGCCGTTTTGCTATGTGGCCAAAACACTGACCTAACCACTGCCACAGCCCACCATCCCTGCTAAAATTGCGGGAAACGGGTGGGACAGTGACACACGCACTACAGGTCCTACACACCCTACAGTGGCACCATCCTGGTGGGCGAGCACTGGGGCAACTGGCTCAAGCCCCCACTCAGGACTACCACTCCTACACGCACACTCTACTGGGCGTTGCGATGACAAAGGTGTCGTGGGTCCTAGCGACCCTCCTGTGAAATGACAAGAGAACACAGCGCTGCTAAGCAACTGTGGCCTAACAGGGGACGCCACAATGCGTTTCCCCTACTAGGGCTTGGAGAGAAGGAGTGCTCTCGTGTGCAAGGCGTAGATGTCGATGAAGTCGGACTCCCTGCTCTGCCACAGGTGGAGCGGAGTTACTTGTTTGTGTGATATGCGCCCTTGTTTAGCAGGGCATAAAAAAAGGCTGCTGCACCAATCACCCTACCTGCCCACCTGTAAAACAAAGGCAAATGAAAGGGCGTTTGCGGCGGAGGAACCAAGCCACACTCCAGGTATTATACCCTTCTCAGTGTGACCTATAATACACTGTCCGCAAACACGCTGGAAGACCAGCTACCCTTGTCAAGCAAGCAAGCGTTAAGGGACTCCTCAGGTTCTCTTGAAGAACGTACCGAGGAGCCCCTGGGTAGCCTAAACAAGGTTTACCGTGCGCACTTCGCGTGGCCTACCCTTTAATGCGTGTGTGAATGCGCGAGCATGCACTTGGGTCGTGGGCAAACCTGCCCATCTTCACCGCAATCTTGATTCCACCAGGGGGTGGCCCAGCCTGGGCGTACCTACCTTACCTACCGGTGGGAAGTGAAGCAAGGTGAGAGGAAAAACATGGCGCACGCGAAGAACGTTGCTATGCACTTGTGTGTATGTCTAATCACCCTGATCTGACCGCTAATCATCTGCAATCTTTCTAATCAATCCCTCTATCGCGTCCTATCGTTGTTAGCGCTGCTACAAGGCTCGTTCACGGAGACACGAGACGAGCAATGTGTATGCGGCATACGAGACGAGCATACCTGTAGTTTATACCTGATTCGTCGAAGTCTTTTCGATTGATTCTCGAATTCTTGAATTTTTGATTCTTCTAATAGTGTGGGTGGAATCCGTATGTTTATTTATTAATGTGTGTCTCGTCATTTTCAAGACTACGTGAGACATACGTTTATAATTCCATTATTTCTCCATTTTCCGGCGCTTCGCTAGGAGCCGCTCCTGCGCGCCGCCATTTTATGCGTATGAATTTCTGGATTTAAAAAAATCCAGAGATGACTATAATTTCTATAAAAATGTGCTTCTGATGAACAATTGGATTCTGCTCAGGTGTGTTGTTTCAGAAAAATTCTAGGCCGTCATTTGACGGATTTTGGTGTCGTCGCTTCGTTTTTGCGTGGATTCGTCCATAATTCTCCCATTCCTGCCTCTGCAGATACCCACGCGCAGCCTCGCTGAGTAGGCCGTGTTCGGGCCGAAACGCAGGTGCCTGGAGAGACTGAGCAGAACCAAGACCCCACCAAGGGGCAAATTAATTTTTCTTTCGACTCCCTTCGCCCTAAGACAGGTCACAGGTCGCCAGCAGGTTTACGAGAACCCATGCGAGTGTGTATATTGTGTCTTGCGTTGGGTTTGTGTCGACGCTGCGTCTTGGAGGGAGGGATGCATATGCACATGTTTGGCATGCTCCCAATCTAACCCAACCAAGCCAGAGGAGCCCCGGCAGCGCCATGAGCGCTGAGTCTTCTATAGGAAATGATACAATCAGAGCAGCAAAAGAGCGCCAGCCATGGTGAGCGCCCATTTTTCTGTGTGAGGGAAGCTATAGGTATTTTAAAGTAGATGTGGAAACCAAGGAAAGGCCAAGAAAAATTCCCTTTTTCCTAAAATGCGACAGTGGTGGCCACCACAGCACAAGGGGGGAGTAAGAAAAAGTGCTCTTCCATTGCTTTGAGGCATACTCTAGTTGTATTAGGGATGCACTGAGCATCCATGCATTTTTATCTTAGTATTGGACCCACCAAAAGTGGTGATAACACATTTTGACCTATGGAACCAAACACCCAATCAGGATATGGAGTGGACCCCTTAATCCCCTTTCAATGTGAAGCTATTCATCTTTTCCTGAGTTGACTGAGCACTGACATACCTAAAGTAGAGCCTATGAATTTATCTATGTTTTTCCATGAATTCTTAGCTATCCTAGTGGTATGCACCCTAGGGGGCTGGGCACCTCTTTTTGAGAGGTCCTGGGTTCAATTCCTGGTCAGCCTAGCTAAGTAGGAAGATCCCATGTGACATGGCAGTAACCTCATCGCCACATGCCCTGCCACCTCAGCACATATGGGACCCAAAACAAAGAGTGCACATCTCGTGAGATGGCACTATGGAGAGAGAGTGACCCTGAGGCAGTTTTCTAACTCTTTTCCAAAAACATTTCAGCTATCTTTGTGAATATGCATTCATTTGTGACCTGAGTTGCAGTTTCTGTGAATATCCAATCCTCTTGCACTGTTTACACTGCAGCCCTTCATGCTTTGATCCTGAATCCTCTTCTCTTTGCATACTATTGGCTTGGGCTATCCTGGAGTGACTTGGAGTGACTGTATTTCATCAAAACAAAAGCTTTTCATCTCCAAAAACAAGCAGCAGGAAACCCTACACCAACAGCAAGCAGCAGGAGAGGCAAAACACAGTGCTGAAAAGACTATAAACTTTTCTGGTTAGGTAGCTAGGTCCAATTCTGTCCCCGCGGGTCCTAGGGCGCCAACCCGGTGGCCTATGGGTACCACATTTGCTTCCTCTGCACTTTGGTGCATTTGAACGGGTTAGTACAATCAACACTGGCTTGAAGGTACATCCTTGTATTCCGACGGCAGCCTCCAGATAGTGGAAATCGCAGGCTCGGAGTACCAAGCCGCGGGAGCTCCGGTGACAAAAGGACCCCTGCCCCTTCTCTGGCCCGGGTCGTGGGTCCGCAACTACTCTATCTCTCGAATTAGGTTGTCACCGGCATGGCGGCCAACTTCATCTTTTCTAGCACTGCTCTTAAAAGTCCATCTGATGAATAGTAATGGACCAGTTTTGAGGCATGGCGGTCCCCCGTCGCCACTGCCTTTTATTGGATTATAGCGGACCACCAAAGGCCCGAGGCCCTTTACACAGCCCGGTCTACTTTTGTGCAGTAAAACGCCACTAGCCATCGGTGAAGAAAAAAAGAGCGAATGTTTTGAGAATGCGTGCCATATTTTTGTTTGAAAGGTAAAATCACCTCGGTGAGAGGTTTCGGGATCAAGCACAGGCGCGGGCATTGTATACCCCCCCTTTTGGGGTCGGTGTCCGGCACATGAAACAAACTCGTAAGTGCTTCGAGCCCTAGTTTGGCGAAATGATTTTGTGAGCGGGTGGTTCGCGAAACGGTTACACGGTTGACGGCGATGTAGCATACTGAAAATACACCATGCACACAAGCCACAAAATGCGGGTTTGAGCCCCGGTCGCTCTGCCATGGAGCCGTTGCTTTTACCTTTTTGGTGCTAGGAAATTGGGGGTGGTCCCTGCATGGTACGCCCAACTGGCACATTGGAAGGGGGGAAGAGATGACCCAGGCAGGCCAAGAAATATTCGATAGCCGCTAACCACGGCGAAGTCAAGGTGCGCCATGGGCTAGACTAGGTTTCTCAAAAATTGCCAAAAATTTGAAGTTTTTGGCACAGAGAAAGTATGAAGGGAATGCTTTTGTCCACTCTTATGCAATGGCATGTGCAATAAACACACATTCAAGTGTCAACTAGAACACCATACAAGGTTGCGTAAGTTTGCAAACATGTTCGGCAAGCACATGGTTGGTAAACAACAACTTTTCTTGTCAAATTTTGAGTTTTCGATATACCGGCACAAGAACTTGTTCCTAGTGCTCCTACGGGTATAGTACCAAAATATTCTCCGGTGTTGTTTTTTCTCCCTTTTGGGGAGGTTTTGAATTCTTCCACCAACAAAGTAACCATTCACTACCCACGGAGTTCCAAAAGGTGTGCTTGATTTGGATTCTCCATATGCGAACCCAAAGCACTTGTACACGGCAATTGTCTGTCTACAAGCTGCATCACAAGGGTCATTATCATGAGGAAATACCATCTGGACGCCGCCGGGGTTGTCTGAAAAAAGCATAGGAAACAACTGCAAGGAGGTGCATTCGGATACAAACAAATATAAAAGGCATCACGGTTGCTTGCAAAGGGCACTTCAAAACTTTATTGCCGTTTGAAACGGATTGCAAAGCCGTACGTTGACCTCAAACGAAACAAACCCAAAAAAAATACGAGCCAACCTAATGCATTGCATTTGTGTAGATGTTCACCAAGTAACCAGCTACCACCAACGTAGTGCATTGCATTTGTGCAGACATTAACCAGGTAACCAGTCGCTAAGCCACACAGTTCCAAAAGCATCTATACTCGGTCCGTCCTTTAGATGTTCCTTATTGTAACCCAAAGCATGTGTATAGCATTTGTGCAATTGCCCGGCTGCAAGTTGCAAGACGGAGGGCATTGTCGTGGGCAAATACAGTATGGAGGCCACCGAGACTGTGTCAAAAAAGCATATGAAAGAGTTGCAGCTGGAAGAGCATTCCGATACAGATAAATATAAGCCATCGGGACTGAATGGAAGGGGCATTTGAAAACTCTATTGTTGTTTGAAACCTGTGGCAAAGAACTACTTTGACGTAAAACAAAACAAAACCTAAAAAAACCACCAACCAATCCAACCAGCGAATTGCACTAGTGAAGATGATTGCCAAATAAACACCCACAAACCGAGTACAATTGATTTGCGTAGATGTCCACCAAGTAACCAGTCACTAACTCACTAAGTTCCAAAAAGCTGCTTTACCCTATGCTTCTTTTGCATGCCCTCTATGCCAGCCCAATGCATGTGTACATAGCAAGAAAAAGATCTTAGCTGTGCAAGTGTTTGGCTGCATGCTGCATCACGAGGCGTATTCTAGTAGGGAAACAGAATTCAGAGGCCACCGAGACTGTCTTGTAGCAGCATATGAAACAACTACAACCTGAGGAGCATTGGGGTACACATAGATACAACCCATCACGACTGACTAGACAGGGCACTTGAAATCTGTCTTGCTGCTTGAACCCTGTTGCAAAGCTGTACCTTGGCTTGAAATGAAACAAATTCCAAGAAGCCACCCACCAAGCCAGCCAATGAATTGCATTTGTGCAGAGGATTGCCAAATAACTACCCACCAACCCATTGTATTGTATTTGTGTAGATGTTCACCAAATAACCAGTCACTAACCCACTGAGTTCCAAAAAGCTCGGAGACAAAACCTCCAAAAAGGCTTTTTTGTACATAAATTGGGGTAGTTTTTTCTCTCCCACCCGTTACTTTGTGAACATCTACACAAATGCAATGCATTAGGTTCGTGAATGGTTACTTGGTGGACATCTACTCAAATGCAATGCAATGGGTTGACTTGTGGTTTTTCGGGGTTCAATTCATTTCAAATCAAAATACAACCATTTTTTTCTAATTTTTCTAAATGTTTCGCAAAGACAAGATTAGCATTCTAGATTGTGCAAGCGGTCATACAAAACTATTCTGTGTCGTTTGGTCGACAACATGCCCCGGGTTGCTGCAACAAATCAGTGGCCATGGTTGTCACAGGTTAGATAATACGCCGCAAAACCTCTCTAGCATCAAAAAACCACATACATGAAAATTAAACGACAGGTACAAATGTATATTGACCTAGGTGTGATTGACAATAACATAAAGTCACCGGTTGTTGTGCTAGTAACCAATTGATGTACCGCCAAATGAAAATGTCAGAATGTATAGGTAATAACTCACAGAATGCGCCAAACTGTCTTTCATACTGAGGTTACGTGACCTCTGCTTGGAAATCAGATACTTCAACCACTTGTGATGATGATTCAACCAATGTGCCTAATCGACATAATTGTCTAAATTATGTGACCATGACTGGTCATTTGGTTTGAAAGAGTGACATAAGCCACACGTTTTGCCAAAGAGACATTATTATGTCAATTTAATTAGTTACAGCATCAAAAAATCAAGCCATGCAGCTGGGATCCAACACACAAAAGAGCTGGAGGGGGTACACGAAAGTGGCGGCTTCCTCCAGAATGTGCGTGTGCTGATGTTGATGGACAGAAATAGTGACAAAAAAAATTTGCTCTCACCTACATCAATAATTTGTATGATTGAAATGTCGTTTTGGGTATAAATATGTGTTCTCAGGTTTCGCTCAGTGGGTTCAAAAATGATTATTTTGTTTGTAAGAGCAGCAGGATGCCAGCATGACATATGAGGTCATAAAAACTAATACAATCAATTTTGACATTTTTGTTTCAAGGCCTGACGACCCCCCTATGCCTAATCATGTCAAATATGCTCATTGTTTGATTTATGTGAATTATGTGAATCAAGTGACACCTCCAAGCTGTACAAGTAAAAGCGCCTGTTAGTGCACTGTGCACCCCTGTGTCCGAAGGTACCAAAAACCCGATTTTGTGGGAAACGAGTACTGGACCTAAATGTGCACTGGGGCGTACATTGGGCGCACATTTACCCAGGGTGTTGCCCACGGTCCGAACCGGTTTTCAGTGGTGCAGAGGCTTGGAGGACGTGTCGCCTGGATTTTGCAAAGCTACTAGCCAGAATCCTACCCTGTAACAAACATCAGCTGTGCGGGTGTAATGGCCAGGTTTTGAACGATTGCAGTTTGGGGGTGTCAGCTACGGGGAAGAAACAACAGGTGCCAAGGAGCAGCTGCACATGAAGACAAAAGCAAAACCAAATATTTGTAACCATGGGCCTGCCCATGGAATCGCGATTGTTTGTATGATTGCCACCGAACACTGAGATAATACTTGGGCCGCTCGCCGTCTCGGCGGCGTCTCAGTGCACACTATGTGACCGCACCGCAAACTGTAACATTCTGCTCGTGAAAGCACCGAAAAAAAAGTGCTGCAAACTTGCAGATCACGACGTTCCTGAGTGTCATTTATCTCGACTGTTGTCCATCAGCGCACACAAGCATATTAAGTTGTCGCCCATGCTTGCCTTCTCAAGCTTGCAATAACGATCAAACCAATACAATCCTTGCGCTGGTGATCTCAGGGATCTCTTTCTTCAGACCTGCCAGCATGTCTTCTGTGAGCTCACTCTCCATAGCCACGACCATCGCTGCGCCAGCTGCTTCTGTGGGCGTCACTTGGAAAACACTGATGTTGATGTTGTGGTTGCCAATGACAGACCCCACACGCCCAATCATACCGGGCTTGTCAGGGTACCGCACGAACAGCATCCACCCTTTGAGGGTGACGTCCAAAGGCAAACTGTCGATTTCCAACAGCCGGTCGCTCTTCGTGGTGTCAAAATGGGATCCCGCCAGCTGCAACTTGCTCCCGTCTTCGAAAACGGCAGTGGCGCTGACGCACTTCTCAAAATTCTCGTGGGGTTCGTACTTTGCATCAACATCGATCCCATGAACCTTGATCAGCGCGGGGGCGTTCACAAAATTCACACTGCTGTCTGTGGGAAGCAAACGTGCTGCAGGTTGTCACCTGGTGACAGAGTCACAGCGCGCCAGAGCAGGAGGACGGGGGTAGATCGTGACTGAGCGCAACGGAGCAAACGACCCCGCAACAATCACGGTCCCCATGACCAGGTTGATGGCCTCATCATGTGTGGAAAAAAGCGCAGGGGCTCGGATACCATGTACTACACCCCCTGAGTGCTGCAGGAAAATCCGCTGAAACACCAAAATCGTGTAGCGTGGCATTTCTCTGGTATGGTGTGGCATTCCTGTAGTATGGTGTGGCATTCCTGTGGCATGGTGTGGCATTTCCGTGGACATGGTCTGTGACATGGATCTGGCATATGAGCGGAAATGGGGCAGGCAGCTGGCGTACCCATGGAGATGCGGCTGAGGAATCCCTTCAAGAAACAGGTTGTCACAGGGGACAAATTCGCATTCTCGGGGACCCCACACACGTCCAGGCCAATGGACTTGATCTTCTTTTCTGCGAGCTGCACCATCACACAGCCGAGCTTCTCGGCAATGCTGAGCAAGTGCTTCACGGGGTCGATCAGGTGGGCCTTCATCGTGGGGATGTTGAGGGCAGCATGCGCCGCGCCTCCGTTGAACACCTGGTGCACGGCACGGACGCCAGACGAGCGCGGGGCAGATCGACCTCAGCCAACCGGAGGCAGGCGTCCCCCTTCAGGACCATCAGAGACACATGTAGTGTATCCACCTGTTTGTACCCCTTTTTTGCCCGTGTGAGATTTCCACGGTTTCGACAAGGGACACGTGGCGAAAACATTTGAGATAGGGCGTAGATTTCGACAATTTCGTGCACAACTTCGGGCTTCGGACGGAATTGTACGCTTTCGCGTCACCAAAATGTGAACAGAAAAGAAAATTCTATTGCCTTTGGCGAGGCGCCTCGAAGAGAGACGACTCACTGTTGGCTGGAGGCATCCTTGGGGGCGGGGAGGGGGGCTTTTGATGTGGGGGAGGCAGCCCCTCACACCGTTTGCACGAATGTCTACCCACGGGAAACCCCCCCCCCCCCAACACTAACACCAAGCGGGTGCCCCATACATGGGCGTAGCGTGGCCACCACGTGGGTCCCCATTGGTGCTCGAGTACCCGTGTTGTTCCCAAATGACCACCCAAACCCATCCCAGAGGCGACAGAAGGGTTTCGGAAAAATGCGAATTTTCGGGAATTTTCCGCCGACATGCCAGCGTGAAAACGGCCAAGTCCTCGCCGGCAAGGGCCCAGGGAGGGGGCGGGGTACCCGCAGTTCGGATCCGAGACCCCCGCCATTGGTCAGGGGGGGTCCGGGTCCATGTACAAGAAAAACTTGTTCAGGACCTGGCTCTAAATTGACGTACACATTACGAAAAACAATTTTGACCCCCACCCCTCTCCCAAACAAGTGGCGCCAGGATACACGGGGGTGGTTGGCAGCGGTCAACATCAAAAAAATTTGTTGGGGGATCGTTTTGTCTCCCAAAGCGATGATTTTACAAGGGGTTGGGCATCCGATATCATGCTTCAACGTATGCTACGCGAATGCCCCCAAACAGGGCGACATACGGCGCCCGTGCCTGCGCTTGATCTCGGAACCTCTCTTCGAGGTGATTTTACACCTTTTCCGCGGGGAAACTGGGGCAAGATTAAGCGTGGGCACCAACCATTGGTGGGGACGAGCGGGGACAAGCTCACTGGGTCGCAACGCAGCACAGGCGTCCACACCGCCACAACAACACCCACGACAGAGGTGATGCACATGCACATCAAATGTGTGGGATGAGCAGGGACAGGCGCAGCGGCGGGTGGCAGCAAGCGCAGGCACGCCGTACCTCGCGGATCTGTTCACACACGTCCACCGCGACCTTCACCTGGGCCTCCTGTGTCGACGCCCCCAAATGGGGGGTGGTGATGATGTTGTCGCACTCCAGCAGGGGGGACTCCTTGGCAAGAGGCTCGGGGGCGAACACGTCGAGGGCAGCTCGGGCGACGTGTCCGCTCTTGACGGCCTCGGCAACAGCCGCTTCATCCACGCACTCTCCACGAGCCACGTTGGCCAGGATCACACCCTTCTTCATTGTGGCAATGGTCGTGGCGTTGATAATTTTCTGTAACAAACGGGGTGCCCCATGAATCCTTCACTGAAATGTGTATAACCCCCAATCTCACTAACTCACCAGTAAAACCAAAATGTTGAAAAGTGGGAAATGGGGGGGGTGACCTAATTGAAAAACAGACAAATGCAAACCAGAGGTAATGCGTTCCACAGCAAGGCATAAATGCATCTTTATTGGGGGGGGGGGGGGGCTAATTCAGAGATTTAGTTAAATTGGAGAAAATTCTGGAGGGCGGCGGGGGGGGGGGGATTGGTTGGATTGAGAAATTGACAAACATGAAAATATCAGCAGATAATGGAGCATTGAGGCAATGCACTCCACAATCTCAATGGAGTGAGTCTTTATTCTTCAGAGACCATATGCAGACAAAACGGCACATGACACAAACAGTAAATTGAGAACGCAACATGGGGTGGGGGCAGGGGTAGGACCCAATCAAGAGGATTGATTGAGTGAAATACACCAGAGGCGAATCAGCTGATACACTCCCCAGCCTGTGTTGAGTGCCTCTTTTTTTCTCCTGAACTTAGGGGGTAAAGCCTAATCATGGTGAGGCGAAGCGGAGGCGGGAGTCCTGCCCAAAAGGGGGGCACTGCTGCAGCTAGAAACAGAACAGTTCAGTGTCCATGTCACTGAACTGTCACTGTCACTCTCCCCACTTGCCATTCCCATCGGTCACTCCATATGTCACATGGTGACAGATGGCCAGACCACCCACCACCACCTTGTTCTTATGGCCATCCCTGGTGAGCTGAGCAAAGGTGCAGGTTACCTGTGGTCGATTCACTTTGTTTCAACACAGCCACCTACCAAGAGATACGGAATTGCATCCACTCCATTCGGGTTGGAGTTCCTTTGCATTTGATTTCTGCGTCTGTCTGATGGTCATTTCTTCAAATTCTTCTCAAGTAAGTCAAGGTCACCCCACACCGAACCAACACATTGAAGGATCCACACGGCAGCAGTCCTAAGTGCGGAGTGCACACTCTGCCCCGCAGCTCTGCAGCACCAAACACCAGTGCGGTCTTGACTTCACCAGCCTCGCGTGGTAGCCCCTCTCATTTCCTGGGAGCGGACCATCGCCTGCACCACTGGCGCTGCTCAGCTGTTCACTGCAGCCATACCTTTGCCAGTCCGGGGGGCGGGGGGGGGGGTCAAAACCCTTTGCCAAAGCTACACAGACTCCTATATGGCCATCCTTCTCTGCGGCTGCAAACCTGCGTCTCCTTGATGGAAGGCAGGTGCAGAGTGATAACATCGGCAGCCGCAAAGATTTCGCTCATCTCTGCCATGGTGACATGCAGCTTGGCTCCCTGCTCGGCAGTCACAAACGGATCATAAGCCATGACCTTCATGCCGAAAGCTGTGGGAAAAGGCGTGCAAATAAAGCCAACCTGCGGTGCCCGCGGAAGATCACAAGAAGAAACTTCGGGGCACACACCTAGGCCGTATTTCGCCACGCGCTTCCCAATATTGCCAAATCCCAGGATTCCAAGAGTGCGGTTTTCCATCTCCATACCCATGAAGGACTTGCGGTCCCACACCCTGGGGAGAGCAAAAGGCAGACTTCTTTGACTTTTCTGAAGGAAAAGCACGAAAAGACAGCCTTGGTGAAGCAGAAATGTATTTATACCCTTGTTTCAGCTTGTTGTGCGCTTGCGGAATCTGTCTCGCCATGGACATGATCATAGCCCAGGTATGCTCCGCTGCAGAGGTGGTGTTGCCCTGTGGCGAGTTCACAACGACGACGCCCTGGTTGGTGGCCGCAGGGATGTCGATGTTGTCAACGCCCACGCCTGCCACAGTTTGAAACGAGGTGTGCGCAGATGGAAAAACGGAGTTTGGACAAGCCGCAATGCTACCTACACATACCTGCACGCCCGATAATCTTCATCTTCGTGGCCGCCTGAATTACTGCTGCCGTCACCTTCGTTGCAGAACGGACAACCATAGCATCGTACTGAGGCATTATTTCAATAAGCTCTGCCTCGCTGAGTCCAGACTTCTCGTCCGCTTGAATTCCTGCCTTGCTCAACACTTCGACCGCCGACTTATCACACTTGTCCATGACGAGGACCTGCAGGCAGGTCGACAAACGTCCAAGTTTCCCGTTCTTCACCCAATTGCTAAGTGCAAGCACAACGAGAACACACCCGCTTTGGGCCCTCGCTGGATGCCGCCGCGTTCGGAGCGCGCTTGAGATCGTAGGCCATTGTGCGCCGCTGGTTGAAATAAAAACCAAGGGAAATTTGGACGCACCTGAGGGACACTGGACTGGAGTCCCGCACTCTGCGACCTGAATCTCTGGTGAGTGATTGCGCTGTGAGACATTTCGACGGGCGCAGGGTGCTCACATACGGGGCACCCACTCTTGGGTGCCCTGGCCTTCCGATTTGTTCTGGCCATGGAAAGGCCAGAACAGTGGCAGCCAGCATGCGGAATGTGGATAGAGGGGGCTGGCTTAAGGTTGTGTTTGACCTGCAGGCACGAGATTCTGCGCGGAGCGCAGTAAGAGGAAAAGAGGGCGAGTGTGGTAAGTAAGTAAGAGCGTGGGTCAGAGTAAAGGTTAATGGCCAGCACAGGACACAAAGGTATTTCACATTGTATTGTGCACACATTGTATCATGCCAAGCATAACCAATATTAGTACCAACACCCAACAATTGTGGTCGCGCGCAGTATATCAGGGCCACCTTCCATTCAGCCGTGACACAGCTGCATCCTTTGCGACAGACGGCTTCGCGGCGATAGCGACTCGCTCGAGCAACTCCGCAGAGCTGAGGACCACTCCCTTGTCGCTTGTCACTATTGCTTTGTTGCTCTCGCGCCTTCCCTTCCACCCCTGATTACCTGCGGAGCAGGATCCCGAGGACTGCTGGCACACTTTCGTTCAGGCAAAAGGGATTTTTCCATGAGATTTGGAAAGAAAAATCACAATTAATCTAGTTTTCATGATATCCGGAAGGTTTCAGGCTCGCACGTTGGCGTTGTGCAATTTCAGTGTTGCTTGCATGCCCAGTACAATTGGCTTGTAGATGTGTGACGAAGCTTTGGACCAAGGCGACACCTTTTTGAGTCTGTTCGGCTTTTTTCTTGCCAATTTCTACACTGTTCAAGAGGCAAGGTTTTTTTTCTAGGTAACAGATGCCGTTTGGGAGGCCTTGATAAAAAAAAACTCCCTGCCCCTATGGGAGGGGGGAAGTTGGGAGAGGTGCATGGATCACAGGCAATGGAAGTCATAGGGAATGCAAAGCTACCAAAATAGGGCGAACCAAGTGAGGGGTTATGTGGTGAATACAAGTTCTTTTCACGTTTACCACAGCCCCCGATGATTGATGGCCGTGTGAAGAGTGCCGCACATTGTGCTTTGTGTTGCTACGCTAAAAAACGGCACTCTAGACCCCTCGCTCCTTTCAAGGCCACCCTGCATCATTGAATTTTGCCAAAGGAGTTGGTGCTTGTTTGGCTTGGACTGTTGGAGTAGTTGTATCTGCTAAGACGCCATGTGCATCACTTACTTGTATCCAACACCTTCCGAATTCCTTCACCCTTTCTAGTGCACCACACTGAAGGTCCACTTGTATGTAGGACCCCCTCCCCTTTTGTCTTTGTTAGTGTTTTCCTTTGGCAAACCTCAAACATACACTTGAGATGCTTTTATACATAATTTGGATTTAGGGTGCAAGACACGAAAGATGCCAGGCTGTAATGAGTAGAAGCACGTCCTCTATCTTGTCTACAGTCTTTGATGCATTAGTGATGAGTGTTTTGCTGCTTCGCTAAGCCCCCTTTCTCTTGAACAACCTGAATGCGTACGAGTCCATTTCAGCTGCGCATATGCGCCGCTTCGGCCCCATGTACACGTTGTGTCAATGAAACGTACGCCCAAAAACCGCCTGGGTACTGGGTTTTCATGGCATACATACACACTAAAATGTGCACATGTGCATAGACACCACAACAAGATGCAGTAGCAACGAGCACCTATGGCAGAAACCCCGAACCGAAATGTACTATAAAGAAAGGGAAGCAACTTGCACATTCATTATGCTATTTGCACCCACTCTTGTGCAACATGGTCGTGCATGTGATCAAGTCTTTTGTTCTTGCTCGTATTGTCAGTGTTGGTGAAATACACTGATGAAATAACGCATACCAATCTGCGCTAACTCTTCGTGAACAGAAATCGGCAAATCTTAGCAGGTATAGTTGTCTTGCTAGTTTTCACCATTGCCTACATTGTTGAGGTAAAGCATTGCCCCTATTTGCAAATCCACAAAAAAAGATGGTGCATGTAGTGAAGCACCAAAGAAAGTGGTACAGGACCCGAGTGGATCCCCAACAAAGCTAGTACATTACTTGTTGCCTTGGAGCTAGGAATTTTGGGCCTTTTCGGTTGCCGTTTGCATTCTTCAAAGAACTTCAAAAAAGGTCTGTTACAGTAGGAATGCGTTGCACATTGATCTATCGTATCGCGAATGATGGCTTGGGCAGTTTGCCGTTGCCCCATGTGTTACTCCGTTTTGCATCTCCAGCGAGAGTGAGGAAGCACATGTCCCGGTGTATGGCCCGAATGTACATAGACCCAAAACAATCTCCCCACCCTTTTGGTTGCAAGTCAAGTTACCCGATGGTTCCATGCCTTGGAGCACGGGATTTCCATTGATTCGTCACAATTTTTTCATCAAGGTAAATTGGTTCATTCACTGAATACATTTAGGAGTTGTTCTTTTAAGCGTGTCCCCGTTGCGTTGGATATTCCATGCCGCCTTGTAAGTGGAATGCAAGAATAAGAAGAGCAACGGAGATTGTGGAAGCAGGGAGAGATGCCACTAGTTTTGTATGAGGGGGAAAGTGCAGTTCGTTCAAAAGGGACTCCACCGGATTCTTCCAATTATGAATCAAAATTGCCCATGCTGTCCATTAGCACACGCACATGATAACTCGGAAACACATCCACAAGTGCGTGCACATGACAAACCAGAATCTTCCCCCTCGTACGTTACGGATACACACCCGTGACGAGCGAACCAAGTAAGTGGCTACCCCCAGTCCCCGGTGATCCAGTGATTGGACGGATCTTTGGGCCATTGAGCTCTTTTGCATGTGCTTTGTCTTGCCGTGTCTCTGAGCCATGGTAAAGTGAGCCTCCGTTGAAGGAGAGACGGTGCTGTAGTATCCAAGACAGTTTGGGAGCTTGGTTGTGTGCACGATTTAGACAAAAACGAGGCTAATTGAGTGCAGGAATGAAGTGCAGACAATGCAGTAGAATGCCGTGTTCGAAGAATCAAGCTCCTTGTGGATACAACGCGTTTCTGAGTGTCTATTTTTTTTCGCTTCCCATGTTCAATTGATTTTTTGGCTGAGGAGTTGTGCTGGTGTTGAGAGTGCTCTTGTGAGTTGGTATTTCGCCAGAAACGGCACTCTAGGCAGCAGTTTTGCACAATGTGCAGGAAACGGCAAAGCAACAAGACAATATTTCCTTATCAATGTCACCGTGTATTTGCCATCATGCGGTCCATGTATTCGTTGTACCTTTTCCACAACCAAGAGCTAGTTTTGCTATTGCGACCATGCAAGGGAATGCCAAGCTTCCAAAGTGTCCAACGGACAATACTATACTGCAAGACCGTTTGAAATCCACACCGTGCACCCTTCCATTGCCCATGAGCAGTGTGCCGAATCTCAACCTTTAAGTCCCTCCAACGGCCCTCAAAGCCGTGGCACAAGAAAGGAAACAACGTTCCCCACAGCCGTAGGAACTGTGGTACATGTGCGTCCACACATGGCCCCATGGTGTAGCGGTTGCACCCAACATTTCCCAAATACGACGCAATATGCGTGCGCTTGTCTCACACATGTTAACCTCTGACAATGTTGGTTCGGGAGTGTATGCCACACTCACCTTAATGGCAACATGCTCAAACATGGCTGCAATTAGGTCCGATTTGCCCCGCCCATCAAAGCGTATGACATCATGACAAACCAATTTCAGTGTCGTGTCAATTCGATTGTAGCATCGCTTCTCAAAGATTGTTATTGCATTGTCAATGGATCGTGGGAGTCCATCACCAGTGACCTCACCCCCAACCATATATGACATATCGGGTCCATGTTAATGGTACCAAAATAGTCATTCACATCTTTGTTGGTCCACCCACAATCTATCAACGTGTTTTCAACAACAGGGAGACATACACCGTACAACTCATTCACCATGCCATGACTGCAGTCGATGGCATGTTGTGCAGCCGGTATTCCAACAAACATGGCCTATGCCCCAAGGGACGTTGCCAAGATCTGTGATGCATAATTAAGGACATTAGGGGCTGGTGCTGCACAATAGGGGCAAGCATGGCGTTCTGGCCGTGTGGATGTAGGGGACAGTAACTGCAGTGCCAAACTGCTTCAAAACTAACGGAACCGGCAGTTTAGGCATCAGATTTTGGTGGAACAATAGGTGTAGTTCCTTGTTCTCTTTCATCTTGTCCGTAGATGATACGGGTATGGTTCCACGGACGGAGTCGGAGGCTGGCCCCGATATGCCGAACCTACCAGGGTATGCCGACCTGCACACCATGTGGTAGTTCATCGCGGAGACAATGGGCCAGGCTGCGATCAATGACAATGAACTGCAGGCCGCACGGGGCAACTGTTCATGGAAGAGGTTGACGTGGTATGGGCTACTATGCCAGTTATGTACCATTGCTGATGTGGGAATATTGAAGAAATTGGAAGGGCTCGCAAATCCTACCAGTGACGAAGCCCTGCTACCACATGAACCAATGGTGCTACGGTGGATCCACCAATTAATTGGCCAGCTGAGTGTGGCCCATGGGGATCCCATTACGAGTTTGCCATTCCAATTCAGCAGCTACGATCTCTGGGTAGCGCTACATACACCAACCAACATGCCGGCACCTGTGGCTGCATTCTTGGTGGCTATGTAACTACGAAGTAAAGGCCCAAAGTGTTTCTCAGGTAAAAACCAAGTAAAAAGCAGGTAAAATGGGTAAAAATTCAACAATTTGCTTTGTGCGTGTTTGCTCACCTTGCCCTTTCTTAGAATGTGTAACAGACACATTTGCATGCAAATAGGCTGAAATATGGCTGAAAACGGAGGTGTTTTGCCACTTCTCCGTGTCCCGCACCGCACCACTCCCATTTACATGCATGGATTGTCTTTTACTGGCTTTTTGCGCGCGTAAAAGGGTGTATTTGCGTGGTTACTATAAGTTTAGCTCGGATGCAAAAAGGGTCTTTTACGCACCTACCCCTCTTGGCCCTCTAACAACTAAAAGGGTGTATTTAGTTGTCAAGTGAATTTCGTTGCGGACGCAAATTAGGCCTTTTGTGCACGCAAAATCCATGTAGTTGCCTCTTCACTCTTAGGGGCTTCTCTTTCTTGCGACATGCCTGGCCAGAAGTCCAAGGCCAAGGCCGCTGTCCGAGCCCCCGGGGACCCGCATCCGCCTAAGCCCGAAAAAACCATTCCTGCCCCTGAACACTGAAGGTACATGGATCTATGCAGTGTGGTCCGTGAAAACCCAACGGGTATATATCGGCCAAACAGGAGGGATTGGCCAGCTCAAGCGCGCAATTGTCCGCTTTATGCAACACATGCGTGCAGCCAGATCTTGGCACACCTTGTACGGACGACGTGGCATCCGTGGAATGGGACTGCTATACCCCACCATGTTTAGAATAGGACCAGAAAAATTTGGTGTTGTCATACTAGAGGCCTGCCCCAAAAACGCAGCCGATGCCAGGGAAGTATTTTGGATCAGAAAAATGGGACCAACACTGAACGTGCGCGGCGTATACCCTACAGACAGGAAATGGAAGCTACTGTTGAACGGACAAATGGTTATGCCCAAATACACTAAGGCCCAACTGGCCAGAATGACACACTGACCGACAAACTGAAGTGTAATGTTCCCCTCCACGTCCAACTGAAAATCCTCACCTGGGCGAAAAAACATTTCCAAGGACCCGTCCGCAATCGCTGCTACCAGAAAGTGGCACACAGGGTGAAGGCCATCACAGGCCTCTCACTGCCCAACCAGGTACCACTACGTCAGCCCGCCATGTCCAACACACACACCTTCCCCTTCCTCAACTTTAAAGATTTCCTGCCCATCCCACTGCACTATAGAGACTACCTTGTGAACAGCACCAGGCTGATTTCAACACGCAACCCAACTGTCAGCCAACTGTTGCAGGATGATGTAAAGTACGACACTGTAGATGCCATGAAGCAGGCTGCGAACGCGCCCTGCCCAGACTAGGGAAACAGCTGGGTATCCCACTGGTGCAAGGTCACCTGTTCAGCCGTCACCCTAACCTGCTCCGCCGTGTCTTTGGGACAGACTCGAGGGTGTTGTTGCAACATGGCAACGATGATGTATGCCCTACGTGGCAAGCGGTGCGAAGGTCGGTAGTGAAGTCAGCTAGAGAGGTCATTACCCGCCTCCTCCCTGACCGTATTATACCGTATTATTATTATAATAGCGGATGACCAAGCATCCAGATTCTACTCCTCCCTCCTCTCCTGTGCTCGCCAGTGCTGGCGAACACAGCACATTATGGCCCCATGGTATGCCTGGGAGCAATGCGTTAGAAATGTCCGTGAGAAATGGACACCCCAATGGGTGTTCGAGGGATGTGACAAGAACATGCGTAAACTGGCGGCAGTCTGCCGTGTGGGAAAGTTACAACGAACCTTGTCTGACCTACAGGACCAGAAACAGTTTGAACTGCTACACATAGCACCATCCACACGTGATGCGCGCAAATGGGCAATGGATCACATACACAACCAAGCGGCCTTACGTGGAGTAGACAAGTTTTGGACGACCGGAGCGAAAAAAGGCCCACCCACCATGCGCAATGTGCCAAAAAACAAACTGGATGAGCTAAAGAACTGGAAGGTGACCCCACAGCCCTTTTGCCTTGACCTGTTACCTGGGCACCTGTGGAAGGCCGAAATCTGGCCATTTCTCCGCGACACGATGGCGTTCTGGTCGGTCTGCGTGACCAACACATTCATGCTCACTTGGGCAACCCGCCAAATCCTACAGACCACCAGGTTTGAGCCCTGGGACGGCATCCACTGGCGACTACGCCGACTTGTGGATCGGCTTGTACATAACCCCCGCCAGCTCCCTGTCCACTGGGGCACTGCCCCCAGACACCTGTCTTTGCTCCGCCCTGTTGAATGGAAAACTAGATTAGTGTTTTCACATTACCGCCACCCACTGAGAGCGCGCGGCCGGCATAGTAGCAGGTGTTTACAAATGCTAATCACTGAAGGTACCCGTGTGCTCAACACCCTGGAGATGCCACGTTGTAAAGACCTGCTAACTACAGTGAGACAGTGGAACCGACAGCTCCAGGACCGTTGGGAAGCAGGTGAACTCACGCGCCCTATTGCCTTGTTCGAGTTAGACATACAGGCCATGTTCCCATCCCTAGACCGCAACGACGTGTGGGACTCCATCACAGCCATCGCCAACCTGGTTGCCCGGGCGCCTGGCCCTAGAGGACGACCAAGAAGGGGCGTGCTCACATTTGCTGTGAACCGTATTGACCGAAAGCTGGATAGAATAGGGTCTGGTAGCCCCGAACTGTACCATAACATAGATATAGATCAAGTACTCCGCTACGTGTATTTTGACGTCTTCTGTAACGATGCATTTGTTTTCTCAAACTGGGTGTTAAGACAGAAACGAGGCCTCGCCATCGGAGGGCCATGCTCTTCACAGTTGGCCAGTGCCAAATGCATGCTCAGTGAGCACCTCCATTTCCCGCTATATATGCCCTTCGCACCCATAGCACCAGGGAACACACACCCCTGCCACCTGCCTGCAAAACCAGGGCGTTTCAGAGATAATATCTGGGGTGCGTCGCCAGAAGGTGTGCGCAGAAACCCCCCCCCTTTTGGGTACCACTAGAACCACGATGTGCACGTGTTTACAATGCCTAAGAGTCACTGTAGGAGTTCCTATAAGTGTCCTAAGTCCAAAGCAAGCCTAGGTTGTGAAGGGCCACACGCTATGTTGAATTTCCAAAAATGACCAAAAGCGCACAAAGGTGGGTTCCAGCAGGGGTTCCAGCGCAGAAAGGGGGGTTCCAGCAAGGTTCCAGCAGAGGGTTCCAGCGCAGAAAGGGGTTCCAGCAAGGGGTTCCAGCAGGGGTTCCAGCACCTTTGTTTCACCTTGGTTCCCTTGCATTTCAGCCCAGATGCCTTTGTTGGCCCCCTTGGTCGACTGGGCCAAGGCTGCCCGGCGTGCCATGGGCACTCGGGGCTATGCTGGCCCCGATGGGTTGGGCTGCGCCGACCTCGCCGCCCACCCCGACACCAAGGTGGCGATCCCCTCAGGCACCACCATTGCCCGCATCCGCCTCACCCGCCCCCTCCTCGCCGCCGACAAGCCGCCTTGCGCCCTCACCGACTGGCTGCAGGGGGTCTTGGAGGACAACCCCGATGTGCCGATCCTGCAGGTCCGGCTGCATGCCGACGACGTGGATGATGTCATCCAAGCCTGCACCAAACCCTCCATCTGCAGGAAAGTTGTACATTCCGTGTCAAAAACGAAACCAAAAAGTTTCAATGTAAACTGACCGGGGATGGGAAACCAATGATGGTGACGAACGGGGGGGGGGGGGGTGTTGGTGGGGCTGCCCCGATGCCACCGGCTTGGTGCCGATAGAGGGCACGGTAAACAAAATTCAATGGGGGGCATTTCTTCAAAGTGTGTGTATTCGCATTGGAGACTATGCACACGCAGGTTGTAGGGTAACCAATGCTTTCAAGAAGCGCCTAACAGAAACCATTACCACGTTAACAGTGGGTGTTGTTGGAGTGCGGCGAATCGCTAGTGAGTTTGCCGATATATGGTCTACCCTTTTAGCAGATGTAAAGCATGTGGCTCCTGCTGGCAGGCTTTTCCAAAAGACCACTAAGGCAGGGCAATTTGATATCAGCACCTCTATGTTGTTCTTGACAGACCCCAAGTACCATGTCCGAATTGTACATGGCCTCAGGAACCATTTTCCTAACACCATGTTTGGTGGTGTCCTCTTGTGGACACTTATTGAAGTGTTGCTGCGCAATATGCGTAGCCTATATGCCTTGTGGAGGCAAAAGACACCATTGACCAATGGTCAGGTGCAAGAGGCCAAGACTCACTGCCGTAAAATCGGTGAGGCATGGCTCCAATTGGGTTGGAAGTCAACCCCATGGGTCCACTGGACAGTGGCCCATTGTGGAGCGGTGCTCCAGAAGTATCGTAACCTTTATGTGTTCAGCACTATACCTGCGGAACACATGCATAAGCCTTTCAAACTTGCTGTCAAAAACAGCATGCGTGGGTGGTGCCTCCGCCGCCCACGCGTTTCACGACGTGGTCTCACCCATGTATTGAACATGGAGACCCTTGACGTGGGGTTACGACACCGAGCGGCCCGGCAAAGGCTTGCCCTTGGCGAGGCCACAAAGGACCGAAGAAAAAGGCACTGCATGTACGCCTCAGAAACCAAATTTGAACCCGGTGGATGCATTTGGTGCCCTTCTTGCAAAAATCCTTGGCGCAGAAACCCCCCCGCAGAAAGGGTGCAGAAAGGGGGTTCCGGCGCACAAAGGGTGTGCAGAAAGGGTGCAGAAAGGGGGTTCTAGCGCAGAAAGGGGGGTGCACAAAGGGCGCACAAAGGGTGCAGAAAGGGTGCTAGAACCCCCCTTCCAGCAAAAGGGGGGGGTGTAGAAAATCCGGCAAAACGGACCGTTTCGGACAAAAGGGAAAATCAGCCACCAAAAAGGGCGTAAACATGTGGTGATTGGCCCCAAACCACTTTCCAACCTTATGTGCAATCATGCAAAAAGGGCGCTAGAAGGGGGGGGGTTCTTGCGCACACCTTCTAGCGACGCACCCCATCAACGGTGTGATGTTTGCTGACACACCCAGGGAGCTGCTCCAGACCACATTTGAAGGTATCTACAACCTGGATCTCCAATGGGAGGGGGGGGGGTGGACCACTGGATCACCCTGCAAGGTGATATGACAGTAAACCCACAAAATCCTGACACCCACCCACCGAGCATCCGCCTATGCCTTGCAGATAAAAGCAGAAAACACACAGCGCCACACCAATTTCTGATGGGATATCCTGATGCCCATGCACCCAAGGTGAAAAACACCTTGAAATCGCTGGTACCAACACTTGCGAAGAATTCAGGCTACTACCGTGACACGCGACTGGATGCACAGAAAAATATCAAACTAATCACCAGCGACCTGGCCGCTAAAGGTTACCCTAATTCCTGGTGGAACCCGCTCTTACACAAATGCCTTAAGAAGTGGGGCCTGACACCATGTGTTTGACCTGCATGGCCGAATGTCGAATTGTATGCATGCATACAAGGACAGAAATGGGGCACGGCACCAAGTGCAGCGCCGCAGTTTGTAGTCTGATTTTGCTGTTTGCCCATGTACCGATTAGCCCACCCCGTCACGGGTAACTCAGGGTTATAGTGTACATGAATCCCAGTGTGCTGAAAATTGATACTCCGCACACTCTGCACCTTTTCCTACCGTAGTGTGCTGTATCCTATGGCCTACAAGGCATCTTTTGCTTTGCTCGTGTGCCACTGAAGAGGACGCTGGGTTTGCAAACAAACAAGACAGGAGTAGTTGCCCCTCCTCCCCGCACTACCCACGTGCCCACGAAGGAGGTTGTCGATGAGTATGTGAAGGTGGTGGGTGTGGAAAATGTGGCGGGAACTGGTATCCGGGTGTTGGAGTGTGCGCTCTCGGTGACCGAGATTAAGGGGTTGCCGGGTATCCCCGAGGATGTTTGCTCGGTGAGAGAGCGGCTGCAAAAATTGCAGCAGGACAACGGTGAAGCCTTGAGATGTTTGTTGAGGGTCAACCTGCAGGCCGGTCAAGTTGCTTTGACCAAGGGAGTTTTGAGCAATTTTGCTCTGGGCTTGTACCATTGGTTGAGCCCCGCCCCAATGGGGAGAATCCTGGAACTTAGCGCAGAGACGTTAACGGCATTGTTTGCCATGATGCAACGTGTCCAAGGCCCCCAAAGGCAATATGTGTCGGTGTACCATGTGCCGGATGCAGATCGGGAAAAGGACGCCGGTCACCGACGGATGTGGTCAAACCCCGTCAAGGTGAAACATTGGGAAGCCAACCTCGATGCAGACACGCACATTTTTTTTTCGGGAGTCCAAGTTTTCGGACTGGTCGGCCTACGGACCGATTCTTTCCGTGGGTCGGTGCGAGGCCTTGAAAGGACCGGCCATCCCTGATTTGACGCAGCCCACAGTTTTTGTAACACAAGACGCATTTTTCGCGCTTGGCATGGGTTGTCCGTCGCCAGACATCGCGGTGAAATGTGCCGCGGCATCCGTTGCCGGATCCGCCCTCTAGGTTCCAGAGGAGTATGAGGCCACAAGCTACCGTTTGTTGGAGGATGTTCTGCCAGCGGACCTGGTGGATGAATTGTGTGCCCTGGATTTGGAGGGAGAGGAGAATTGGGAGGACATTCTCCTTTAGGGCCACAACCAACGTGGTGGGCGCCGGCAAACCGCCCCAGGAACGGTGGACAAGTGGCTCCCCCCGGCGCCCAGACCTTTTCCCAGTGCTAGACGACCTGGAGGACAGGGAGCCCCGGTTGGTGGATCGGAAGGAGGCACCCCCATGGAGGAGCTACCAATGGCCGCACCGCGACTTCATGCTTTCGTTGCGGGGTGCGGGGTGCCGCGGACACGAGGGTGGTTTTCGTGTCCTTGCAGGATGATCCCTCAGAAAAATTCCTTGCAGATTGCACCGGGGACGAGCCATGGCTACCACACGTCCAACACATGGCACGTGGTTCAGCAAAAGCGTGGCACTTGTTGCTGATCGATGGAACGTTGATCCATCGTGGTGCCGGCGGGCCGGGGCGGGCGATTTTTTTCCCCTTTGTGCCGGAAAAATTCCGCACACCGCCGAATGTGGTGGAACCGGAGAATGTCCCTGAGCTGATGTTTGTTGAGCCAGAGATACCTGAGGTGGGAGAGTGGGAGGTGGACCCCCCAGCGACCTCTTCGAGCAGTGATTTGTAGCCCCATGCACCACCTGCCCCATGGTTGAGTTGGTCGGCGCCGCTGAAAACGCCCCCGGGGATGGAGAAGATGCTCCCCTACATGGGTGACGTGTGGGTCATTGGGACTGGGGTGTGCCCGTTCACGATGGAGGGGCTTGGGCCAAAGGAGGAGAATGCCGAGCAGTGCTTGATGCCCTGGTACCATCGGTGGTGGATCCCCCCTCCCATGGCGGACAAAATGGTGCGGGTCCCCGTCGCCCCTGGCTGCATCTACTTTGGGTTTTGCCCTAGCAGCCTCGTCCGCACCCGCGCAGCCAGTGCCAGTGAGATGCAGTGGGCTTCAATGGCGATGCACTACACCGCCTCCCTGCCCATCACGCAAGCCGAGTCGGACGGCGTGGTGAAGTATGACAACAAGAGGAAGGATTACAAATGTCCATGTAACGAGAAGGTGTGTAATTGCCCCATTTTTGCGCACGTAAAATGCATTTTTTACACATTGGCTATACGCATGGCAAGAAGTTGAGTTGAGTTGAGTTGGGCAAGCTCAAGGGGAAAGTACAGCTATTGGAGGACCAGGTGACGGACCGCGACGCACAGCTAGTTCCTGCGTTTCGCGAGAGGCAACGGGCCGATGAGCTGCTGAAGGAGCGCGATAGCCAGCTGCTATCAGAGCGCGCCGCGGCCAACAAGGCGGAATCAGGTTGGCGAACCCGCGAGAGGAAGTTGCTGGACAAGCTGGAGACCGCGCGTGGGCAGTGTGGGATGAAGCGCACCGCTCCTGATGCTGTGCAGGACCCGGGTGTCCTGGAGGACAAGGCCTGGCTAACGCAGTGTGCAGTTGAGTGGCGCACGGGACTGCAGCAAGCAGCAACGGCCACGGCTCTGCTGGAGGACAGCCTCAAGCGAGCCGACAAGGAGTCTGCGCCCCCTCTGTCCTCTGCAGCTGACATGGACCGGCTGCTGCGGAAGTACGAGGTCGGAGACATCCTCCAATCACCAATCACCATCTCTCACGGACACCATCACCATCCGATCACCATCTCTCACCACCGACTCAACGTCCATCCACCAACCCCTCCGTCCACTTCACCGGGCCCCCGATCCGTGGGACCGCGATCCCTGAGACCGCGGCAACCCGCTCACGGGAGTCAGGGGCTCGGTTGCCCCTTTCTTCTTTGGCTTGTTGGCTGAGGGCATGGGTGGAATTGTGTTGTTGTCATTCATTTATTGTCAATGTGTCATTCATTTAAAAAGTGAGGGTCACCGGTGGGTTTTCGTTGTCTGCCTATCGTCAGCGCCTCTCTGTATGGTTGCGGTTCTTGAAGTTGAATTTTTCATTTATCTTCAACCTTTTCAGCTTCTTTGCAGGATTCTTCAATGGCCTACACACATGTTTGCATGTTTGAGGGCAGTTGGGTTTGAACCAGGGGGGTTACATGCGCGAGTGTAGCATGCATACCTCTGACCCACGCGGTGCCATGGCATTGCAATTATTACTTACTTTACCCCATTCTTGCGTATGTAAAAGGCGCCTTTTGCGCGATTGCACGCTTTGCACCCGGGACGCAAAAACACCCTTTTGCATGCGCAAATTGCACGTTTTGCGCGTCGACTGTTTTTCGAGCGAGAACGCAAAAACACCCTTTTGCGTGCGTTAAAGGCCCTTTTTGCGCTGGGCCAGGAAGTAGGGTCGGCACACAAATAGGCTCATTTACGCACCCAAAAACGCGGTAATTATGTCTCTTACCTGCAGTGCAACATGCTTGTGCCACCTGCGTCCCAGGTTTTCTTTCTATATAATGTCGCTGCATCCATGACAATTCCACCACCTGGCACTAGGCAATCGCAAAGGCTGTGGTGAACGTATTAGCAGTCTGCAGCGTGCTGTGCAAGATATTATGGGGGTGGACCGGCATGTAAGAATGCGGAGTGGGGTTACGAATATGGTGGACGTGTACACGGATGTCCCCACTGATCATCAACTCGATTTGGAGTTGAATGCCATGGCAGTGTTGTGGGAATCGAGGAAGGAGGGGCAATGTGTGCGGCGGCTGCTGTACAGCCGGTCAACATCCACTTGGTAGTGCCCTTGGTCAAAAATCGTGTCCGTGCGAAAGACCTTGGGAGCTCCCCACCCCATTGATTTTGTTTTGCATACATGTATGCACCCGGCGGTAGTGATTTGATTGGGTCTAGGGTGAATCTGAAGGAGAAGCTGCAGCTTATGTGGCAGAAAACCCCCCCCGGTAACACAAGGGAACCAAGTTGTGGTGGGGATTTCCATTGATGGCACCAAACTTTGGCAATGTTCCTTTGAGCACTTTGCGGTAGGGGAGTTGGGGAGTCGTCTATCTTTGGGTTCATGGGTGCTACTCCAAGGCTCAGAGACCACCCAAATTCTTCGCGACCTTGCCCACCAAGAGAATTTGAACCTTGATGTGTTGGCTGTGAATGAGATGCAAGTTTTGAATGAGGGAGGGTTTGCAACTCCCGTTGTTTGTGTGAGCATAGCTGACACCAATGCGCTAGTTGCCCTCTCACGGTGTCGCAATTTCAAATGTAAGGACCCTTTGGCACATGTGTGCCGGCTTTGCGGGGGGAACCGTCTTCATTGTTTGGGTGCGTTTGGGCAGGGAATCTCAATTTTGCTCAAGGTTTGGCAATGGGGGGGGGGTGACATTGCTAGGAATCCTTCCTTTCCAAAGACCGCCCGACTTTGGAATCCATGAGGTGCACCGTTTGGTGCATTGTGCGGGCAGTGGGTTGGTTAAGGCTTTGATGCATCACCATAGGTGGGCGAAGGGGAGGGCATTGGTTTGGGTGCAGTGGTTCTAGGATGACATCAGGGTTCAGTGCCGTACCGCCACGGCGGCCGATTGTGAGCAAGAGAAGGGGGAAAAGAAGGCCCTGCGATTGGAGCAAACTGCCGCGGGGGCATGGGTGAAAGGGCAAGGGTGGGATTGCATTGCCGGCTACTTGGAGGGGGACAATCTTTTACAAGTCCCGGTGCAAGTGGGGGGGGTTGCAATGACATGGACTGCTTGTTGGCGTTTGTGGGGAGAAAAATTTGCACATACGTGTGACCTTGTGTGGAAGGAGGGGAGGTTGGACCTTCGCGATTTGAATGTGTTGAAAGGTGCTTTGTCCGAGATGGGGAGTGCCCACAAAGCTTGTCCGTTTGTGGTGAACCTGTGGGCCCACCTTTGGGTGGACCACATGTGGGGGGTTGCGAGGGAATGGGGCACCCTGTCCGCATTCAGTGCTTTCAGGGGTGAGGGGAGGCATCAGTCGTTAAAGAGTGAGATTAGGAAGAGGAGCTTCAAGCGGGGAAGTAAGAAACGGGGGTCTCGCCTACGGGGCGCGCGCCGAGCACTAAGGAAGGGGTGGGCAGAGGTGCTTCAGAACGACAATCTGGACTGGGGGTTGTATGCCAAGGGGTTCAACGTCTGGCAACAGTCCTGGACCCGGCAAGAGGCATATGGCAGTGCTGAGAAGTATTGGGAAAGGGTGATGTGTAAGGGGAAGATGAAGGGTTTCTTACATTTGTAAATTTACCAAACAAGTTTGTTGTGCATACTTCGCGGATTTAGTGGTGGAATACCACTTGGACACGTGTGACTGAATGATTGGAACACTGCAAAAAAAGATCGAAGCAATAGCCTCCATGTTTGCTTGCACGCATGGCATGCATTGGACCCGGGTTGCGTGTTTGTGTTTGGTTGTGGGGGGGGGGGGGGTAAGAGCATGCATTTACCTGGATTTTGCGTATGTAAAAGGGGTATTTTACGTTCGGAGTGAAAAAAAATACCTGGTAAGTAAAAAGGGCAATTTACGCACGCAAAAGGGCCCTTTTACGCACACAAAAACGAAGTAAAATAGCTGAAGCATAGTACAAGGCCTCGAAAGCACAAGAGAACGCTGCGGGTAGGGGTAGGGGACCACCACGGGTGTTTCCAATGAAGAACCCAAACCATGGGGGTATTTTTAGCATGCCGGATTTGAATTTCATACTCAATTCTGACCAAAATGATGTTTTCCACCACTTCCTAATTTTTGCCCCATTTTTACCTCCTTTTTTCGGTATTTACTGAGAAACATTACTCTGTAGTTACGGATGTTGGCAGCATGGTGGAACCATTGGTTAGTACAAGCCCGGTATTCAATGACAAGCACAAAGATTCGGCAATCACCCCTTCACCACGCAAGCCTGATGGCACAAAGCCCATGCCAACAGATATGTGGACACCGAGTGTCATACTCTCAAACCCCAAGCCCACAAGCGGAGGCAGAGCGCATTGCAGTGTGGTGCTCACAACTGCACACTTGCATGCTCTTGAACATGATGGTCATCAAGAAGGGCCAGCGTGTCAATGTCCGGCTGGCAACGAGTATCCATGCTAGAGGTAGTACACGAACCATGCATCTTGGCAAGCCCAAAGAACGTGACCCTCAGTCAAAGCCACTAGCACAAGTGGCTGTGACGGATGACTAGAAGGTGTACTGGCGCTATGCTACTGCCCTAGACATCATGCAGAGCACATGGCGTGCAACATTGAACCCAGCACCCGATACCAGTGCGCCGTTTGCTGAGTGGGAGCCCCGAGTGACAGCATGTCAATTGCCCACTACCAACACCAATGGTGCCGTGCAGTGTGTTTGGGAGGTTGCGCGCTTGTTGTTCCATGAGAATGCCGCTATCAAGGATGCCGATCCATGGACCAAAGAATGGACGCGGTGTATAGTTGCTGGGATATTCGGGATGGCCATCTTAATGAAACGTGCTCAAGATCCGCAGACAACTATAGCCCCAAACACCCGGCCAGAGGCTTTCCTCTTTGCCCAGCTACATCAATCGTGGTTGGACAACTGTCAATGTGTTGAAGAAGAATGGGCAGCCCCGGTCCATTATTCCGGGGACCAAGCTGCATATCGTTGACAAAGTGGACATGGAGGGTGGAACAGGGAAGATTTCGTGGACTGTGCGGATTGGTCCAGGGCGCACTGGTCCAAAACGGCACCTGCCATGCACTAATGGTGAGGCGTTGGGTACAGGAGAAAGGAGATGTGCAACCACAGTTGGAGGAGATCATGTTATGTGCTGTATGGTCCCACGGGCGGTTGTCATGTGTGTGTTGCACTACAACTAGCCCTGGCCGCTAGGTCCTAGTAAAACCGCTATCGGAATTTAATGTAAACCAGATCGTCTCGATTAACGCAACACAAGCTGCCCAACCAAAGAATGGGCAGGCAATAGGCCAACAATTTCACGACCTTTTTCCAGAACGCAGTTTGGGTATGTCAAAGGTTGTGATTGAGGATGAGGCGGTGAAGCTATGGTAGGAGAAGGGCAAACCCACGCGCGGGTGACAGCTCCTCGTCCGCCTCCTCCTCCTCATCCTCCTCCTCTAGTGAGTCCGATGAGTCCGATGACAACCGAAGTACAAAAAAAAACACCTAAAGCGACACCAAACAAAACGAAGAAGACACCAAACAAGACACCGAACAAACACAGGAAGACACCAAAAAAGAACCCGAGGGAGCATGATGATGATGTGATGGATGAGGAAGAGGATGATCGCAAGCGGTTCAGGGCTGGTAAAGACACCACAGTTACTAACCTCCTTGCTCGCTTGCAAACTCCACCTGAAACGGGTTGCCAAGCCTCTTGCCCCAAATGCCTAGCGACCGAGCATGAATTGAAGGTTGCGAGGGCACATTGTGCTCTTCTTTCGTGGCAGCACCATGACCCATCAAAGCCACTGCCATCAAGTCTAGTGGAATTCCAGTTCCGAAGCATCACAGGTGAGCCAATGACTAATGAGCAACGAGATGAATTGAAGAAGATGTTGCCGGAGGGGTTGCGTGAGTAGTGACCTCGGTTGCTCATATACATACATACATACATACATACATACATACATACATACATACATACATACATACATACATACATACATACATACATACATACATACATATATATATATATATATATACATATATGTGTGTGTGTGTGTGTGTGCAGATGTATAGGGTAACAAAGTGACGGAACCGTCAAAGTAGACACAAATCCGTGGATGTGGATGAAGATGTCAATCAATGTCCAAACTGCCAGTAGCATCATTCTAAGCATTGCACACATTGCCGGTAAAAACCGGCAAAGACCAAAAAGGGTAGAATATGGCTGGGTACATACCCATCAACATGCACACCGGTGTGGAAACCAATGTATGTGCATACCAAAACGATGAGCCCGAGGCAAAAATCGAGTGACCGAACTGCCACAAATGAAAAACTGAGTGCTTGTTTGTCACACAGATTTTGGTGTCCTTTTAGCACTACTGAGCCCTTGCTCGTTTGCTGTGCATTGTGTACACATTGACAAATGTGGGAAACCACGGGGAACCAGCCCAAAGTTGACTTCCGTATACTCACCCTAGCTTTGCCAAAACCTGTACTTAGCACGAAGCGGCACTTAGCATTGAGAGTTTGGCTTTTTTGATCTGAAAAAAAATTGGAAAGCCCTTCAAACTACTCTCTCGTGAACTATGGTGCGGGTGAGATGACACAATATTTGGCTTTTCTCCACTTGATAAGAGTTTGCATTGCTCTCCCTTGCACCAAATGTAGATCCGGTGCTGGTTGGTTGTGGTGCATTGAGTGCAGTGATTATTCCCGTGTTGTTGACATTGCATGCAACTGCATTGGCCCACTGGAGTTTATCAAAGGTACGTGGATAAAAAAGTAGAAATGGTCTGCTAGCGCTGTTCTTGAGTTTCATGGCCGACCGGTGAAGTTTGGGAAGTGCAAATTGTTTGCATGGAATGACTTTCCCAGTGCCATGGCGTTCCATGTCAAAACTCCATCACTCCTTTGTCTCTGTGTTTGTGTTTGGGGGCGGGGGGTGAGGCCAACGACAGGCTCCTAAAGTTATAACGGAGCTTACCCTGCCATGGGAGGGCGGGGGGGGGGCTGGGTTGTGTCACGGGGCTGCCGTGCAATGGTTTGTGTACTAGGATGAGTGGCACCTGTGTCACCCGTGTCACCTGTGCCGGCTATGCCACCATGACATGGAGGGGGGGGTGGGGGTCATTGGAAAGTGTGCTGCGACACGTGTCGTGACATGGGTAAGCTCCAACATGCTACCAGCTTAGAAGAGGGGAACATGTGGCGCTCGAGGGATCCACAACACTAGTGATCTGCTGGGGGGCTCCCTTCCAAAACGTGGCTCGCCCTTGAAAAGCATTGATGTCTACTCCGGTGGAGCAAGAGTTCCAAGAAGTGTTGGAGAAGGCGTTCAAGAAGTATGACATTAATGGAGATGGGTTTATCGACGAGGATGGTGTGCCCGTCATGTGGCATGTCGTCATGTGCATCATGTGCTCACGTGTGATGCGATGTGCCGCGGTGGTGAAGCTGTCATTTCGGTCGCTCCATGGGGGAGCGAGGGCATAAAGGCTCCGTTGAGTGTACTGGTTCGTACTTTCCGCACGTTCAAGTTTTCAAGGCGGGATTGTCCGCACTGCCTCTCCCAAGCCAGCAGGGAACCGTACAGCTGGATGTTGGTATGTGAGAGAGGGACAGCAGTGACTTGCAGCTGTAAGCACTGGCAGGGTGTGTGTGTGTGTGTGTGGGACCATGTGGGACCATTTTATGCTACTTTTGTGATGGTACCCCATGATGGTATACGACGAGTGGACCCTTGGTGCAGCGACTTGCCCCTGTTTTCTGCACCTTGCACCTATATCAGTGATACATAATCTCACTCGCTGATGTGAATGCTTGAATCAATGCAATTTTTGGGGGACAATGGTGACCAAATAACAACATTCTTTGTTGTCCCAGTTGCACCCGGTTTGCATTGCTGCATTGTGTGTGTGTGTGTGTGTGTGTGTGTGTGTGTGTGTGTGTGTGTGTGTGTGAACCAACAATCGTCCTTGAAACTCCGCCCACCGCATCACACCCACAAAGTCCCACCAAGCTTACCTTCCAGGAATCCTGCTTGGGGTTGAGAGCAATGCACACACTTGGTGCACATTGTGGGTGGGGGAACTACCGTCACTCACAGCATGGCTCCAAATTGCATGATTGTGTATGTGTGAGCAGGCGGTTGTGCTTGTCTCGCCCCCCCCCCCCCCGAAAAATTCATGGGTCTGCATGTGAGCAGCGTTGCACCTGTACAAAAAAACACATCTACCCTCCCCTGGCTGCAGCTAAAAGAACAGTGAGGCAGGACGTGTGACTGCATAAGGAAAGACTCCTAGGCCCAAAAGTGGGCGGGTGGGTACATAACCCCTGCCACATGGGGGGTCCCCACCGATTCAGAGCGGGGGGGGCAGAATCACAATTGGCCCACAAGTGGGCAAGGTGGCTACAAAACCCCTGCCGCCCGGGGGGTCCCCACCGCTTCAGGGCGGGGGCCAGAATCAGAGGTGGCCTTACTAGTCAACTGGCTGTGCATCTGAGTAGGAATGAAACACATCGGTTCTGCGCCTGACCTCATGCCTCTCATTGGTGTAAGCACTGGTGCACCCTTTGTCTCATTGCTACTTGCAGAAACGGCCTAGCCACAAACCATGGTTTTGTATTGATTGGCCTGACAAGGTGTTCAGAGACTTATGCCCTGTGGCCCCTGCCCTGCTGTGCATCTTATCATCCGCACTGGGTATTGGTCGTTGGTTCATTGATTGCCTCACAAAGTGTGTGTGTGTGTGTGTGGGTGGGTGGGTGTGTGGGTGTGGGTGTGTGTGTGTGTGTGCGTGTGTGTGTGTGTGTGTGTGTGCGTGTGTGTGTGTGTGTTTGTGTGTGGGTGGGTGTGCAACCCTCACAACAACAACAACAACAACAACAACAACAACAACAACAACAACAACAACAACAACAACAACAACAACAACAACAGCAACAACAACAACAACAACAACAACAACAACAACAACAACAACAACGCACGAAATGCTGTGTTCGGTTGCTGTCAGGAGTGGGGGTCGTGTGAGGGCTGAGGGGGCGGCGCACAAGGGTGGTGAGTGGGTCAGCCAAAGCCTCACAACAACTCCATTCCGCATCCCGTCGCATTCTTCGCCCAAGCTGCGGTCGGCCTTTCTGGTCCAAAGCCTCTCTCATGATTCCGTGTCTGGTACTGCGGTGGGCACCTGTTCCACTGCGGCATCACCAGAGCACAGCTCCAGGGCAGCCGGGGGGGGGGGGGGCTTCCTGCCGTCCCACATCCCCTGCTGTGGTCTGCCTGCCTGGGTCGCTGGGGCAAGCGGCAATGCGCCCCAGGCATGCCCCAGGTGCCGAGGGGATGTGAGCGGCCTTCACTTCCTGCTGAGGATCCCGCGGCGGCCCGCCGCTGCAACCTAGCAGTAGGCCAGCCCATCGGGGGCAAAGGCTGCGAGGGGGCCGAGCCGACCGCAGTGATGTGCCACACCCAATGCCCCCGGGAACAGCCTCTGCCGGTCCAATGTCCCCACGACCAGTGCCTTTGTGTTTCACCAAAGCCGACACCATGCAAAGTTGATTCCCAATCAAATCAGGAACCATTTCTGTGCATTGCGCCGCGCGCGCGTGTCACGCAAAAGTCAGGCCCGGCCACTTGCCCGGGCCATTCCAGCCCCGTCGGGGTGTGTCACCGCAGGGACCCCAGTCTGACCCCTAATTTCAAAGCCTGTCCCAAGTCAACAATTTGGCGGGGCCAGGTGACAGAGAGGTACCTGTGGTCTTTTAGGCCACTGATGGGCCAGTTTTCTTCATGCGCTTTGTGCTGATTTCCTCTTGTGCACACGTGCAATAGCACAGGCGTCCTCCTTGGGGGGGGGGGGGGGGGGCAATACAGGCACGCAGCCAGTGGGGGGGCTGGGGGGTTGGCGTGGCACCCAGACTCCTGAGTCCGACCCTACCACCTTCCGGTTGTGGGATGGGGGTACTGTGAAGGCATTGTGCACATGCACATGGGCCTGCCGCACACACCCTGTCCCCTGGAAACCCCCCCGCACCCGTTGGCCCCCCGCAGTCTACCCTCGGGAGGGGGCGTGCTGACCCCATGCCCGTTCCGCACCGCTGCAGAGCTGCAGGCCGCCCTCCAGACCAGTAAGGCCGACGTGTCGCGGGCCGAGGTGCAGCGGCTGATCCAGGCAGTGGGGGGGAACCACGGGAAGAGGATCGCGTTCACGGAGTTCTACGCCCTGCACTCCAGCTTCGTGAACAGCGTGTTCGACGGCTTCGATGTGAACGGGGACGGGCGGGTGTGCATCAAGGACATCGTGCAGGGGCTGTTCAAGCTGGGCATCCCTTGCTCCACCGCGAAGGCCGAGAAGCTGCTCAAGAAGTCGGATGCCAAGGAGGTGCTGCTGCTGCCCTTCATGGGCCCCCAGCCGGTGCCTCGGGGGTCAGAAGCCAACCAAAAGTTTGTGTACCTCAAATTGGTCACCCACTTCAGGCCTCTTCAGTAAATTTCATTTCTTTCCTTAGCACAAGATCTCTGATGCGGTGGGGGGGGGGTGGCGGCTGGGCAGGGCCCCCAACAACCCCATCACTGAGGAATGTTAGGGGCGGTGTGTGCCTGGGATGTGCGGACCATCGGCCTCCGATGATGCTGTGGTACGTCGGGCTGTGCAGCCTGTTCCCCCACGGGTGTTGCCCCTGGAGGGGGCAGTCCCTGGGGGCCTCGTGGGCCCCTGCCCCATCCCGCGGACACAGGGAACTGACGGGGGATGCGCCGGAAAGGGGTGCCCCCCCATTTTGGGGGGCATGCTGAGCCCTGCCCATCGCTTCTGTCCCCCTCCGCCGGCCCTCCAACCACCAGAAATCGCCTGCCAACCCCTTTCCAACTGCCGTGAACGGCGTTGGGAACCGCCTTTGAACACCCCCTTGAGCCCCTCTCAAGCGCATCCCTCGGAACGGGGCAGGGCCGCGTCCAGGGCTATGGTGACGCCCCCCCCCCCCACTCCGACCTGCTGTGCCCCGTGGATACTGCGTTGGGTGCTTCGAAGGAGAATTACACGTCGTTTGCCGCCGGTGGGCGGTTGCTCCGCTGCCGATGGCCCATCCGCCCCCAAGAGCCCCCTGCCGGGACTGGGACCGCCTGCAGGTGCAGCCAATGCCCATTCCACTTGCCATGCTGGTGCCGGATGAGCAGCAGCAGCTGCTGCTACCGCCGGTGCTGCTGATGTAGGGAAGGGCCCCAATGTGGCTCACTGGGGCTGTCGTTGGTAGTGCATCCCTGCGCACCTGTTGCTGGGGCGGTGGGTGTAGGAGAGCGGAACAATTTCCCATTTTTCCGTTGGTGAGTGCGCTGACCTGGTTTTTACAAAGGGAATCGTTGGGAAGGTCTTGGAGCTTCAGAAAATGGGGGGGAAAGAACATCCACATCATCTCACAACAGCACTGTGATACCATGGTGCTCGACGGGTTTGCACCCAGGTTGCAGCGGCATCTAGGCCTGCAACGAGTCCTTCAAGTTCAGCGGATCCTCAATGGGCCATCCGAGGCACTGCCAGCTTCGTGGTATTACTCCTCGATCAATTGAACGCCTACAGGCAGCTAGACTAACGGGGGAGGAGTTTGCTGGTGGCTGAGGTGCCCATGTTTCAGCTGACGTGGCAAGAAGCCCTCTACCTGTATGCAACACTACGGGTATTGGTGCTCATCCTGTATGGCCTGTTGCGCGGCTATGGCATTGGAGAGGGGGTCATCTAGGGCGGCGGCATGGACCCAGTCCACTTCGTGTGATACACCATGATGCTGGCCATGTGGTGCACAAAGCACACGGTAGGGGTGCAGTTGCAGACCATAGCGGGATGGGAAGCGCTGCGACCGCGGGCCGCAGTGGATGATGTCACCATGTTTGGGTCTGGGCTACCAACGGTGGTTGCTGGGGCGATGGGGATGTTGCAGCACGGGGCGGCCATAAGCCTGATCACCCACGCCGACAAGTTTGCCATCCTCCACTACAGCCCCCGTGGCGGGGTCATGAAGTGTGTACCAAGAGTACACCAAGTAGGGGGCTACGAGCTAGGGCCCATCAGTGGGGGGACTATGTGTGTCTCCTCCGGGGGGGGGGGGGGGGTTCCACCTAGTACGGCAATGGTAGGACGGAAACCGACCTTCTCCGGCACCCGAGCTGGAGGGTGCGCCTACGCTTGCACACACCCAATGTCAGGGTCGTGAGGGTGATAGTAGAAGCCGTGGTCATCAACACCGAGGTGAGCCGCACGGCAGTGCAATTGCCAACGAATGTGCTTGGGTGGACCACATAGCTTATAGGAGTGCGCCCGGTGCAAGCTGTGTTGGACTTGCCCAAGAAGACCCCATGCTGCTTCATTTGTGGGCATGAGTACCTGGTGGTGGCACATCCAATGCACTGCCTATGGAGGAGTTTCCTGGCGGAGCCGATGACATGGGCCAATATGATGCATGGACAAACGAGGCGTGTGGTCCTGTAGGAGATCGTGAAGGGCATCGACAATGCACGGAGAACGGCAGAGGTGGACGTGATTGACGGTGAAGCCACGCGCACAGACTATAGCCGGTCTGCCGGGGCAATGGTGCCACATGGTCCAATGGGATGGCCCACACGACAAGTGGCGGTATGATGGGCCGCTGCTCCCGCAGGTGCCTTGCTGCTGGTGGGGGACGTCAGTGCGGACAAAGCACAAGAAGTGTGGGGCCCAGGGGCGGAGTTGGCCACTCTAGAGGGGTGTGTCCTGTGGGAGGCCGTGTCATGGATGTGCCTAGAAGGGGCATCCACCACGCTACTGGAGGCCACCATCATCCATGTGCAACATGAGAGAAGGTCGGCCCGCTACAGCCGCGCCTTGCCGCCATGGCTGTCCCTGGCGTAACATCACCTCACGGAGTTCCAAGCCGACGAGGAAGGGGCAAGGGAGTGTGAGCAGTGTGGCCTGCATGTGGACGTGCTCCGGGTGGCTTGTATTGCATCTCTGCCGTGTGATGATGCGAGGATGGCGGGAAGCCATGGGAGCGGTGGCCGCCCTCATCCAGCAAAAGGCGGGGCCACACGTAGTCGTGCAGCGTTCGTGGTGGGGATTGTTGATCTGCCGGAGGCCCGGCCGGCGACCAGCGGTATATGTGGCGTGGGTGCCCCGGGAAATGGACGTCAGTGGACCACCGGCGGGTGTAGTGTGGCCCCTAGTCCTAGCCAGTGCCTTTTCTGGCAGTAGTCCAGGGTGTGTAGCAGTGTGTGAAGACGGACGCCCGCCTCCTGCTGGTGCACTGCATGCAGGCGGTATACCACGTGCAAGGCCGGGCGGAGGGGGGGGTAATAGGTCTGTGGACGACCGGCTGACATAGTACATAAGCCTACCTACGCAGCAGTGCCCATGTCCCTTGGGGACCGTCGGAAGCGGAATATGGGCCGATGCTGTGGCGGCTCTATCAAGCAGTACGAGTGATGGAGATGGATCTGCGGCTCGGCAGGAGTGTGGAGCTAGACCAAGGTGCACGCCAAGGTCCCCAGGGGGCGGTCTGGGTGCGCACCATGAGGGTCGCTCTTCTAGGCTAGTCAGCCCAGAGGATAACTGGGTGGTGTGGGTGTGGTGTGCCCAATGTGTGAGCACGGCACAGGGTATCCTTAGAGGCATCACTTTGGCGCCGGGGCGCTTCACTGAGGGAATGCGGACGTAAGGGGCGGCAATGGTATTCGTGGATGGCTGGTACATCATAATGGCAACGGCGGGCTGCATGCTGTACCGTAGCCCGACTGTACATGGCCTTCGGGTGGCCATGGAGGGGCTGTTGGGCTAACCGAAGTATTCTGCCTATCATGGGGGCCCGGACTAAGACCGATGACAAGGCCGGGTTAGAGCAGAAGACTGTGGGCACGGGTGGGGGCGTTGGCCCCCACAGTAGCACCGTGAGTGGAGGCGACGAAGAACGTTAGGGGTAGCGCTCAAGCACCCCGACGACGGGATGCCGATACCGTGGAGTGGGCAAATGAAAGCCCACACCCATTTGTCGAGGCTGCGGGACAGCAAGGCAAACCCGTAAGAGATTTTTCCATCGGTGCACGACGTGTGCGTCGTATATAGCAAACACTGTGAGGCGCCCAAATGCCGTCGAGTGCAGCCGAGGGCAACAGTGGGGCCTTCAGCGGGTTGTCAATAGTAAGAAGAGTCCGGCAAAAGTTGCAAGAGAATGCAAGAGTAGGAACAAGTGGGAGGCTGTACCGGTGGGCATGGGGGCTTAGCCCGCGTGCGTTGATCAGGGCCATGGGCGGGAGCCCCTGTGTCACATATAATCGGTGGGCAAGTAGAGCCCCGAGGACACGAGCACGAATGTCGAGTGTGGCAGCGGCGGTCCTGGGGGCACCGTGGCTGGGCGCGCCCGTTGTGCGTTGCGGGCGCAGTCCCGAATGACGCCGTGGCCGCAGGCCGGACAACATGCGAAGTGGACATTGTCAGAGCAAGCATGACAAAAGTATTGAGCTAGACCACCATTGCAGGGTGCAGGACAAGGATAGGCTAGGGATGGCGCAAGGTCTACCACCAAAGTGTCGTCCGTTGTGTGCGCCATGTGTGAGTGCATTGGCGGGGCTGGCAGTGACTGGCAAGACATGAGCACGAGCACAAGCACAAGCACAAGCCCTATTTCCCCCCATTTCTCCCCATTCCCCCCATTTCCCCCCCTCCCCCCCTCCCCCCTGTGTCCCCCCATTCCCTCCCATTTCTGCTGATCCCGCCCCCCCCCTTCCCCTCTTCCCCCCTCATTTACCCCCCCATTTTGTCACACTCCAAACTCCCGGTATGCTGAGTTGGTGAGTCGGTGGCGGTCACTGCAGATGCCTGATAGTAGTGGTCATGGCGGTTTGGTGGGACAGGGAAGGGGGCCTGGAGTGCACTGGGGACAGCGGCTCGGCAGGTCTTTGCCGGCCACTGGACGGCCGCGCGGTCCGCCCCCCCCCCTCCACCGAGGCCGCCGATGTGCCGTTCCGCATGTCTCAGAACGGCCACTTGACGCGGGAGGACTTCTTCCGGTTGTACCAGCGGATGTACGTCCACATCATCCACAAGCCCGCGGTCGTGCAGCTGCTCTTCGACCCGGACCTCCACCGCTTCGGACTGGACTGGGCCAAGACCATCGAGGCCGGAGAGGGGGCGGTGAAGGTGTGTGGCGGTGGGGCCGAGAGGCGGGGGCTGTGGTCGGGGCGATGGTGCGCCTCGTTTGCTTCGGTGCTGGCTGCCGGTTGTGCCTCTTCCCCCCTCCCCCAAAGAATGGACAACCGGCCAAAACGACACATCTTCAGTGCGGCATTGCGTTCCGCCAGTGAAGTTCTGAACCAACGAAGAAACCGAAAGAAGTGCAAGACCACCGTCCGGTCCCCCGCAACTCCAAAGTCGGAAGGGCCAGCGCATGCCGCGGCATCGCCCTCCTCCCGCAGTTGGGGTCTGTGCCCCGCTCCACCGCCCCCCAATTGTGCACCCCCTCCGTCTCCCTCCTCTGGCCGATGTACCGCTGCAGTACAATGGGGGCCTGCAGGCCCACCCGCACAACCCACACACATCACACCCCTCACCCGTCCTGTGGAGTGCGCCCCGGGGCGCTGGAGGACCGGGGGGGGGTTCACTGCAAGGGGACCCTACACCGCCCGCAGTCGTCTGAGTGCCGCGAACCCCCCCCCCCATTCCGGAGCTCAGACGAATGGACGCCGACAGCACCCGGGGGCTGACCAAACGACTCATTTACCCCCCCCCCCCCCCGCCCCAAGTGATGCATCAGAAGGGAAGGGGCCTCGGAGGCGGCCCCAGAGGCGGTTAGGCAGGCGGTTGGAGGGGGTTGCCGAAGCGGTTGGGGGCGGTTACTGTCGGTTACAAATTCCATTGAGCCTGTCACTTGGCGTCAAAGAGACAGTGGCTGGGCATAGGCTGGGCGCGCTGGAGGGGGGGGGGGGGTACCTCCCCCCCCCCCTTCCAATGCATCCCTGCCCCCCCCCCCCATGCCCATGGCCCGTGCCGTTCCTGCGTTGGGGGGGGGGCGTCTCTTACTTCCAGAGGGGGAGGGGGTGTCCAGTGGCTGAGGCTGACCGGGGGCCGCGTGGGTGCAGAGCACGGCATTGCGCCTGTTCCCACTGCCGCTTTGCCGAGACGTGTGGCGGGGCCATGTGCCTCTGCCCATCGGCGCGTGCAGTGCATCAGGGCCCCCGCCCCCCCCCCCCGTCCCGGTCACCCCCGTGTACCCCCTCCACAGACCCGTGGGGTAGGGGCGCCGGGGCCGGGGCGACGAGCCCCCTGCCTCTGGCGGCCCTGCACGCGCTCGTGTGTGCGGTGCGGACCGTGTCCCCACCGACACGGGGAGGGGGAGGGGGGGAGACGGCGCACTCCCCGGCCCACGGGCCGTCGGCCGCCCCCCGCCCCCACTGGGCCTCTGCGCGTGTCCGGGGCCCAGGGCTTTGCTTGAAGGGGGAGGGGGGCGATCGGGGCAGTGCCCGAGCGGTTGCAGAGCGGTCACAGGGGGTGTGAAGGCGGTTGGGGCGGGGGGTGGGCGGTTACTGGCGGTTGGGAAGGCGGTTGGGGCTGGGGTTTGTGTGTGGGGACGCCTTTTGGGGTAGAGTCAGGGCCGGGGCGTTGGGGGGGAAGGGGACCCTTCCCCCGACCCGGCGGGCGTGCGCAGCCCCTGTGCCCGCGCCCCGTGACTGTGCGCAGGTGCCGGTGCAGCAGGAGTCGAGCCACGCGGCGCTGGTGGGGGGCCTCCTGGCGGGCCCCATCGAGGCCATGCTGCTGCAGCCCACGGACGTCTGCAAGACCCGCATGCAGCTCTCCAACACCTCCCACGGCATGTGGGCCACCGGCAGGTCTGACCCCTCGTGTGCCGCGCGCGCGCCCGAGTGCCCCTGGGCCGCCGCACGCGCCCCCTCCCCCCGTCCGCGACCGACCGCTCGACGGGGCGGATCGGGCGCGGGGGTCAGGGGGTTGTAGGCGGGGGGGCGTGGAGCTCCGCGATGTGCCCCGGACGTCGTCGGTGCCGCCGCGGGGGTTGAGTGGAGGTGCATACGCACCGGCGCACCACCCGCCCACTACGCGCTACGCCCGCGCGGCATGGGCCCACGTGCGAGGGGCACGCCAGTTCACGGGCGCTGCGCTGAGTGGCCCGTCCACCCCCCCGCCCGGCCCCTGGGAGGAGGGGAGGGGGTAAGAGGCCAGAAAACACGGTTGTGCACCTGCAAACAACCTCCGATCACTTTGTTTCTCTCCCGAGGACCACTGTTCTGGTGTGGCGGTGGGGGGGGGGGTCGGCCGTGGCTGGTCAGGGCCTCCAACGACCCCCCCCCCCCCCCGTTCAGCCCTGATAGTCACGAAGCAATAGCCTGACCGCCCCCCGCACCGCAGCGCACCGCACCGCACCGCACACATGTCCAGGACTTCCTGATGCACCGGGGGCAGGGATGCATTCGAAGGGAAGGGAGGCCGCCCCAGAGGCGGTTAGGGGGGCCGTTGGAGGAGGTTGCCAAAGCGGTTGGGGGCGGTTACTGTCGGTTACAAATGCCGTTGAGGCTGGCACTTGCCGTCAGGGAGACAGTGGCTGGGCTTAGGCTGGGCGCGCTGGACGGGGGGGGGGGGGGGGGCTCCCCCCCCGTCCAATGCATCGCTGGCCGGAGGGCACCCCGTGGAATGGTCAGTGCAGCGGCGTGTGTGTGGGCGGAGGTGCGGTGGCGGTTGCTGCGGCGCGGAGGAGGGCGCACCCCAGCATGTAGTGGCCCGCGCTGGGGGTGCACCGCAGGGCGTTCCACGGTCTGCCCCCCCCTCCGCACCGCGCACCACTCCCCCCCGCCGTCTCCGCCCTCATCGATGGCGCATGCGCCGGAGGATGGCACCTGCACCCCCCCCCCCGACCCCTCCCTCGATGCCCGTCCGGTGCGCGTGCCGACCATAGGCCAAAGCGCTGCGATGCTGTGGGCTCGCGCTCGGACGGTGCGCGTTTTTGCCCCGTCCCCCTCCCTCCCGCTCCTCTTTGAAGTCATGTGCCGTTGAGCGGGTGCCGTCCCGTAGCCCTTCGGGGGGAGGGGGGGCAGTGGTACACGGGGTGCGTCTACCGAAGGCGCCCCCCCCCCCCCCCCCGCACCTTCGCTTGCCCCCCCCCCCCCAACTTCATTCACCTGAACAACTCGCCCACTCTTCGTTATCTTTGGGACCAGGCGCCACCTCATGTGCCGTGGAGCGGGTGCCATCCCGTAGCCCTTTGGGGGGAGAGCGGTCATGAACAGGCTTCGTCTACCGAAGCCCCCCCCCCCCCCACACCTCTGGTGTCCCCCCACGCAGTAGTGAGGTCCGTCTGAATCGATTCCCCGGGGCGTACCAAATCCTGGGGTGAACCCCCACTTGGGCGGCCCCCATGTGCAGTGGTCGGGTGTGAGGTAGCCCTGAATGACATTGAATGACATTTGGCAATGTTGCATCCACAGGGCTCTGTGCTTGTCATGTGCGTTGTTGCATCACCCCCCCCCCCTCTTCCATGTCCCCTCCCCGTGTCTAACGAATGCCGTGTCCAGCGAACACTTCCGTTCGGACCGTATTCTCTGAGGACATAATTAATTATGTACTTAATTATGTACCAGGCTTCAGAATCGAGGTTTTAGGCTAAAAGAATTGGGGAAATGAGGGCTTGTAGTGAGTGACTGTTGGCAAATTTGTAAAGCAGGACGTGACGGAATGGTGTCCCTCAACCAGAGGGCCTCTATTGCCCACCATGACTGATTCTCTGCCTGCACCTGGCCAGAAGGTGCCAACAAGCAGTGTCTGTCCCGAAGGCCCCTGAGCCAGATCAGGCTGCCACTTCTGCCTGTGCCAAGAACAAGGAGGGCCCCAAGCCCGGGGAGCAAGTTCGCTCCATCGCTTGTGCTTTGAATGGGCTGGGTATCTTGTGCCCAGGGATGTGTATACGCCGTTTCGCAATATTGTCGCGCGCACCGAACGGCGTGTCCAACGAATGCTCCCGTTCGGAGCGTACTTTTGAGGACAAAGCCGTTCGTTTGGACACTTGGGGGGGGGGGTACATGTATAGGCTGAGGGCTGCCCAAAACAACCGGTTTTAGGCCACTTTTTTTGTGACCAAATACCATGACCTTTTTTGTGACCCAGGGGGGGGATGGGGGGGGTCCGGGCTGGACCCACCCCCCCAAGTTATATCCACCCTTGGTGCCCCCCCCGATACCGAGGCCTTGTCCCAACCCCCCCCCCCAAACGCAGTAGTGAGCCCCCCCCCCCCAACGCAGTAGTGACCCCCCCCCCAACGCAGTAGTGACCCCCCCCCCCCAACGCAGCAGTGAGCCCCCCCCCCCAACGCAAAAGTGAGCCCCCCCCACGCAGTAGTGAGGTGCCCCCCCCCCCATGCAGTAGTGAGGCCCCCCCCCCCCGGCATAGTGAGGTTCCCCCCACGCAGTAGTGAGGTCCCCCCCCCCACGCAGTAGTGACCCCCCCCCCCAACGCAGTAGTTCAGCCC